>JANCMA020008078.1:0-17607 GCA_024336925.2 Zoanthus solanderi
GGCAAACAAACCATTGTTTCGAGCATTTTGTTTGTTTGTGATCGGGTTTGAAAAACAAAACTACTAGATCTCTTGATAGATCTGTAACTTTGAGCTGAAAAAAATTACTATTCAAGCGTGGCCGGTGAAAAAATTAAAAAATAAATAAATAAATAAATATAGTAAGTAAATCGGAAAACGTTTTTGAAAATTAGCTAGTTTTTAATGAGACATGTTTTGCTTTGAAAAAAAGTCAAAATACACCCCATTTTGAACTAACTTTGTGTAGCCTCGTTTGCATGCAGGAAGAATTTTGGTTGCCAACGCCTCATAAAAACTCCTAAATTTCACCACTTTCCCCTACTAAGATTTTTTAGGACTTTTGATATGTTTTAGACGAAGAACTTTTGGGCCTAAAACAGTTGAGAAACTTTCTTTTGCAATTAGTGGTAGGTTGACCCCTATTTTTTCATAGATTGACTGGACTATAAACGATATGTAATTTTATTAATACTATTATCTGCAAACATAAACATTTTAGTGAAATCCACTGATAAACAGTTGTAATTCAACAAATGCAATAGCTTTATGAAATTAATTTGTTATAACGGAGGAACTCTATTCTTGCTCATCAGCTGATAATGTCAAAAAATAGTATAGTATATGTTGAAATAAAAGAAACACTTTTTATTAGCCAATTAGGGTTGCCTTTAAAGTTTGGAAATTTATTATGTATATTTACCAAGCAGGAAACTGAGGTAAAACTGTACTACTGGCCTTTAGCCACTCCAAATAAGACTGAAGGATTTGATTATGAGAACAAAATTATATCGTTCTTTTTAAATCTGTTTCCACTGAAAGTTGAAAGTTGCTCCAAAATCACGAAGAAAATACGTCTTTTACTCTTTAGATTAAAAAGTGTAAAAAAAAAGCTAAAGTTTTACTGCGTAAGTGAACTTTTCAAAGTAACAACCAAGATGCAAGAAATTTGCAAGAAGAATTTGTTCAAAGCTGCCCAGAGTCACATGCAGGTAGATCACTCGACTTTTAACAATTACAATTGCTTAATGCACACACTCTTAATGTTGAAATATAGGGGATAATTTCCGTACTGGGGTGTACTTATTTATGCATGCAGTTTCATCGCGTATTTTACTATAGAAGTTAGGGTCTGGGTAAGGTTTAGTTCGTATGACTTAACAATAGTACACCCCAATACGGAAATTTTACCAAATATAGTACCTTTTGTCTTTTTATGGTATTCGCTGGAGGCCAACTTAAAAGCCTTTTTGAAGCTTCTGTACAACACTTGTTACACCAGCGTGTTCCAGGGTTGTAGTCGGGTAATTTTTTTCCTTCCTTATCTAAAATTGCCCATATACGGCGAGGAATTGGGTGAGCATGGAGAGACTTTGAGGAACAAGCACAAGTTGCGCCAATTCTACGACGAATTTCATCGACATGCCGCCGGAAAAACAACGTTTCCTTCCTCTAAACCACCGAATCTGCAAACGTCATTTGATGGTTTTCATAAACTGCTTTTATACTGGTCTCCAGGCGTTCTCGTTCTTGATTTTGCACAGCACGATTGAAGCAATACACGTCAACAAAGTGTAACAAAATGACTCATAACGTGCGGAAACCGAACTCTGAGTTTCTTTGGTAAAACTAACTACCAGTACAAAGTTTATATACGCTGTGTGCAAGAAATAATTTGTGAAGATATAAAAACTAAGTTTAAAGTCTCTCCTTTAAGTTTTGCACTTTTGTGGACCTGTGTTGTTACATAAAAATACAATTTAAAGTTGCCTGCGTTTCATACTTTAATGGGAGCTACTGCTGACTAGCAAACTAGTTGTATCGTGTTCTTGAAAACGTATTTCCACTTATCTACGGTTGTTGTAGTGTAAGTGGAAGGGAACCTTTGACACCGTAGAACTGGTACTCTATTTACCGGCCTCATGACGATTGAAAAAAAAGTCGGCTGCTGGGGAAAAAAGAATCGGGAAAAAGGTCACAATAATGTTCAAATTAAGGTAGTGTTTGGGAATCGAACCCGGGAATTAGTGGTTGGAATACATATATCTTATGAGCTGCAACAGTCATGCAGCAATCGAAATCAGGTAATTGAATTTGTAAATGCAACTCACCTTTGCTACAGTTGTGTCCTGAGTAACTGCTGTCACAGTAGCAGGATCTGTTTGCATAGGTGCCTAAATCATAGTTACATCTCCCGTGTCCACTGCATAACTGTTCTGGAATGCAAATACTACAGTCCAGCGGTTGTCTTGTCCAGCCTCCATCACAAGTGCAGATTCCATAGAAGTCACATGATCCATGACCACTACAACGCACTTCTGGTTTACATATTGAACAATTATGCCCTTCGTAATAGGCAAGACAGTCACATGACCCGTTTCTTAGACATCGACCATGGCTAGAACAAAGTTGTTTGGAATCGCACCTAGAGCACCTTCCATAAGGTTCAAACCACTGCCTACTCCATCCGCGGTCACACTCGCAAACATAACCCCCGGAATAATCACGACACTGGGAATGCTCAACACACTGGTGTAATTCCAAACTACATTCGTCAATGTTAGAGCAGTTTTGTCCATTTCCGGTCCATCCGCGGTTACATTTACAAAGGTAAGAGCCCGGAGTGTTATAACAAGACGCGTGGTCACCGCAGAGCTGCGTTCCATTTACACATTCATTGATATCTACACATCTCCTTCCATCTCCTTGGTAACCAGATGTACAGGTGCTGCGATATCCCCCAACGTAGTTCAAGCACTGTGCTCTAGGATGGCATCGATTAAGGGAGTTGTTTAAGCACTCGTTTAAATCTTCGCAGAATGTACCGTTTCCTTGGTAGCCAGCCTTACACTCACAGAGAAAGTTTCCGAAAGAGTTAATGCATGAGGCATTTTGGTGACAGTTGTGAATGTTCAATTCACACTCATTAATGTCATTGCACGTTATTCGCCCGTCACCATTAAAACCTTTTTTGCACGTACAAACAAATGAACCTACGGTGTTCCTACACAAAGCATTGACGTGACAAGAAGAATTCCTCGCACACTCATCCTCATCATAACAATGTCTCCCCGAGTCATTACTGTGAAAACCTGTATTGCAATGACATTCATAAGAACCAGGTGTGTTTTTACATATCGAATTCGTTAAGGAGCAATTTTGTCGTAATATTGCGGGAGCTACACCATTGAGCTCTGTCACGTTGAACATTGTCTCCCAAGATAGTTGCAAAACTGTGCTGATGTTTCCTGTCTTTTCATTTATTACAAGTTTTGTTGTTGCATGAATGCATTCGAGTGTTTTTGTATCAGCGTGATCACAGGAGCAAACTAAGCTTGATTTGTCATGGCGACTTTCATTTGTTTCGGGGAAAATACACGATTGCACTTCAGAGCACACCCCAGGTCTGCATTCCTGAAGGTGTCCATTTATAGCGTAAGATAACAGACTTGTGCACTCATCAATCTCAAAACAGGTACCACCACTCTCGAGATAGCCCTTGTGACATTGACACTCATATGATCCTGGTACATTCACACACTTAGCATTCTGGGGACACATAAAAATATCTGGGCTTAGACACTCATCTTTATCAAGACAACCATCACCGTCGGAATCCTCAACATATCCGTTCGGACAGACGCAGTAGTGTTCTAGGCCAGACACGATACAAGTCATGTTCGCTGGGCAAGAGTTATTAGCAGCCTGGCATGGATTGAATAGCTCACAAGATTTGTTATTCTGAGCATCACACTTACATTCATATCCTCCGATGGTGTTAAAACACACAGGAACAGATACAGGACAGTTATAGTTTGCCGTTTCACATTCGTTGATGTCAACACAATTTCTTCCCGTGTTGTTGTAACCACCTACGCACAAGCACAAAGAGCTTGAGTTGACGTTAGCAGTTACACCAAAGTGAGAAGTAGAGTTGACACATTCATACTTGGAGCACACTTTGCCATCATCATCAAATCCTTCCATACATCTGCACTGATAACTTCCATTTGTATTGATGCAAGTTGCGAACTCGTGACAGTTACTTATTCCTAGAGCACACTCATCTATATCATCGCATTTTTCAGTTCCGGTGGTGTTAAAAACCCAACCTTCCTCACAGGAACAAATAAAACTTCCTGGCGAGTTTTTGCAAACCTGGTTTTCTCCACAGGAAGAATTATATTCACATTCGTTGATATCAGTGCAGTACCAGCCATTACCTTCCCATCCGTCGTTGCAGCTGCAACTAAATCCACCGACGCTATTGACACACTTCGAGTTTGCAACACCATCTAATTTAGAGCAATTGTCCAAGTTTTCAGCACATTCGTCAACCTCAATGCAATTTTCGTCTATAAAGTAAGAAACGTTCAGATTCATTGAACACTTAGAAGGATATCGTAGTTCATCGATTTCATTTTTATCTCTCCACCCATCCTTGCAGACGCAACTGTAATTCCCTTCAGTATTTAGACAATCTTCATTTCCACAACATTTGTTGTAGCTGACATCGTCCTTACACTCATCAATATCAGTGCAGTTAAATCCATCACCAAACCAACCGTTTTGGCAGCGACAAGTGTAACTCCCTGATGTATCAACACAGATGGCCTTTTCACTGCAGTAATGATCATTGGTGACACACTCATTAATATTCTCGCAAAATATTCCGTTTCCTTTCCATCCACTATTGCAATGACACTCAAACGTGCCGCTGATGTTAAGACAATCAGCGTTTGGAGAGCAAATATTACTTGTTTGAAAACATTCGCCCTGTTTAATGCAACTGAATCCGTCACCATAGTACGATTCTTTACATCTGCATTGTAAATATGGAAGGGACTCATTATTAACAACACAATCTGCATTCTGGTCACATAAACGCAAATGATTGTCGGTTTGACATCCTCCACAGTCTAAACCATCAAAATAGCACGCTTTTGTGTCACAATCAACGTCACACCAACCATCATTAACGGACGTAACAGGACAACCGGGTGCACAGTTACAATCGCCGCCATCAAAGTCACAGATGCGAGTGTTACATTTGGTTTCACAGATGCCATTTCCGATAGATTTTTCAGGACATTTGGTCGGTGGGCAGGTACAGTCCTCACCATCATAGTCACAGGCTGCTAACAGACATTGGGAATTACATATTCCATCCCCAATAGATGAGTTGGTACAACCAGGAGCGCACTCACAGTCTGTTCCATCATATGAGCATTCTTGAACAAGGCACTGCGGCTGGCATTTTCCATCGCCAACCATATTGAAACTGCATCCAGGACTGCAGGTTTGAATGAGTGCCTTTGGACAATCACCATCATCAAAATTACAGCCTATCAAGTTGCAGACAGAATCACAGTGGCCATCTCCTCGAAAAGATGCAACACAGCCCGTACTGCAAACGCTCTTTGTGTTTATAGTTTGGAGACAGTCGCCACCGTCGTAGCCACAAAAAGAAGAGTTACAAACTAAATCGCAAAACCCGTTACCAACCATTGACGGTAAGCAATCTTTCGGACAAGATATTGTTTCAATTTTTTTTCCAATAACGCAATCTCCAAAATCAAACATGCATAACTTTGAGTTGCATTCATCATCGCAGACACCATTTCCTTGCAAGATCTTCAAACAGTCGCATTCATGTTTCATTTTGCAATCTCCATTGTCAAAAGAGCACAGTTTTACATTGCACTCCTTGTCACAGTAACCATCTCCAACCATTCCAGGGTTGCACCCGGAATTGCACTGTTGCATTTCCTCTAAGCAATCACCGTTGTCGTATTTGCATAACGAAGTGTTGCAATTAACGTCACACAATTTATCGCCTAGCCAAACTTTTGGGCAGGAGCAGACATGAAGACAATCACCACCGTCATGATTGCATTCAGGAATGTTACAATTCGGATCACAATTACCATCCCCAACCCAAATATCGAGACAGAGATTTGTACAAAATTTGATATTGGAACAGTCTTTACCATCCCAACCTTTCTCACAAACACACTGCCCCTTGTAACAAACGCCATGATTCGAACAGTTGTTAGGACATGTGCTCATACTGCAGTCATGTCCTGTAAAATCTACATCACACAAACAAGTCCCGTCAACTTTACAGACACCGTGACCAGAACATAAAGTAACTGGATCGCAAGGCTGCTTGAATCTGGGAATATAAATGTAAGAATGACACACTTCATCTTTAGAGATCTTTTGACGGATTTCTAGATGGTAATAAGGCCTGTTGTTCTTTGTATTATTAACAAGAGTATATGCCAACCTACCAATCGACTGGAGCAAATAAAGTGTCTTCTCAAGTGTTCCTTTGTCTTTGTTTGAAAAGAATATATCAACGTTTTGAATTTCACTTGATTCTTTCGCATAGGCAGATATTTTTGATACTCTCATTTTTATGATCTTCTCAGCTAAAGCTATTACAATTTCTCCTTTGCTCGCGTTTATTGATTGCAAAGAGTGAAACAACTTGTGTAGCGAGTCCTGATCGTTTTCTGTCTCATACAACAGACCCTGGGACAGCGAGGTTGAAGTTAGCCACTCTGTCACGATAGTATCTGCAATGGAGTAGACACTCATTGGCCCACGTTTGATAGAAACACTGCTATCCGTCAGTTTTTGTATTTGATACAACGTATCCCAAGTACTGTCAGTCAAAGTTTCCTCCACTGTTTCCAAAGGTAGTTTTATTTTTGTCCTTATATCTTTTGTTTGGTCACAATCTCCATGATCAAAATTGCACTCACTAATATAACAACTCGTATCACACACTCCATTTCCTAACTGTGAAAGTTGGTTACAGCCAAGTGCACACGGTGGAAGAAACCTTCCAGCATCTTGTTCTTTTCCTTTGTACGTCACAACAACAGAAATGTAGTTGGAAAAAAAGGGAATGCCATTGAGAGCTGCTACCCCAAGCCTTTTCCCTGCCATAGTACTTGTAATATTCAAAGGCTGGAAATGTGAAACAGTGACGCTGTAGTCTTCCCACTCGGTTTCTGGCCATCCAGTTATATTGACAAGGTCTCCTCCAACCCTTGTGTTACCTGATATAGGCGAGAAAATAGTTTGATTCTCTGTAACCAATAAATGGGTCGACGCACTCAATTGAACACATCCTTTCATTAGCATTCCAGTGCAAGGATCTCTAGGGTACCACGCACAATTCAATGTGTTCTGGCATTTTTCTTTCTGCGAGATATTCTTGCATAACGAATACTGTGAATTAGCAGAAAGAGATCCAAAGAGTCCACAAAAGCTATCTTTGTTAGCAATGTTTTTTGACTTTCTTAGAATGCGAGGGAATTTGTGATCAAAAACGTTTTGTTTAGGATAATTTAAGCATCGAATATCATTTTTGCTTGTTGGTATAGTAACAACAGTATTTGGAAATACTGAAGTTTTGATGTTTTTTATGTTGATGTTGGCAGTAGCAAGTTTGTTAACATTAATGCTGAACTTTCTTGCAATCACTAAGAAATTCTCTTTAAACCCAGCTCTATAGATGCATCCTTCCTTGGAACAATCGTTTCCGTAGTAACCAGCGTAGCAAACACACTTTCCGAATAAACACTTGCCATGATTGCTGCAAACTTTTTTGTTATAGTAACTACAAGAAATGCCGCAACTTTCAGTGTACCAGTGTGTTTGATCACAATATTTTGGAGTGCGTTCTCCACTCATGTCGCCTTCAAGACACTGTCCCTCATGTTCATGTACGGAACCGCACCATCCACATTTATTGACTGAGACACATTCAGAACAGTTCAAGTGATGATGACAAACACTAGGACAAGGAAATAATTGGTAATGCCCAGAAGTGCATTTTATTTCATCTGCTCTTGACTGACAAGTCGAAGTGCTATCACACCAGCTGCAGTTATCATTTAAACCAAAAATTAAGCAATCACTGCAAGTTCTCCAAATTTCGCATTTACTTACAGTAGCTGTATCATTACCGTTTATCTGCATCTTCACATAATTGGCAAATTGCTTCGAACAGACAACTTTTGTTTTCTCGAATGAATAACTGGTTGATATTTTATTCAGAGACACTTCTAAATCATCCAGTAGAGAACTGTTTTCAGAGTTTTGAGAAAACTCCTCAATGATGTCTCGAACAAAAGCAGTAAACCTGTTCTTTGCCACAGATTTTAAAGACACGTTGTTTTTATCTGGGCAGTAATAGTGATACATTTGGTCCGATAACTTTAACGCATAATTAATCTTCATTCGTCCTAAAATGTATCCGTCAATCGCGCCATTTATGCGACTTGGTTCCAGAAATCCTTGGCAATATTCATCTATTCGTAGGTTAACCTTCCAAGACATTTGTACAATGTTGTCAGAAAATTGTAAAACTGCTTCACTAAAAACTTTTTCTGAAACATTTTTTAGTGGTTTGCAGACCTCTGGCTCAGTAGACTTTATGTCCATGTCATTATGCGTGCTTTGATCTAGAATTGAACCTAGTAAACCAGCTAAAACAAATCTAAGGTCAACGTTTGAACCACTCATGTTATAAATAAAACTGTTACTGTTTTCGATAACTTTATTATATATTTTTGTTTCGTCAAGAGGTAAAGGAAAGTGGGAAGACAAGTACGTCCAAATTCGTGGATCGTCTTTACCTAAGGTAGGAAAAGCTCTACTTAAAGCCCACATCCTACTTGCAATAGCAGGCCACTGCTTTTGGCTGGAGAGGCGTCTTTCAATGTCTGAAATATCACAATACATCGCATCACAAGGTGTTTCTTTGATATCCACTAAGAAGGTTGAATTCATTGAACTGATCAGATTCTTTGCTATGACAATAACTTTGTATATTCCAGATCTCTTGAAATAATGTGTTTTTGTCTTTTTAACATTCAACGTTGAGGAATTATCTCCAAACGCGATGTCAAAAGACACATTTGTACCTGCTGCAGATGGAATAAAATGGATTGGGCGACAGGCACGCATATCGCCAGAGATTGTAAGATTGAGCTGAGAGACGGGCACTTGAATATTTATTTGTTCGCTGTCTGAAGTATTACTCACGGGATTTCTTGCAAATGCCCATACTGTATGCACACCTGGTGTGCTAAATATGTGGACATGATGTGAAGAATTGGAATAAGAATTTTGAAAAGAAAACTTGTATTCAACATTTGTACCTGAGAATGTAAAGACTGCGAAATCAACTGGCTCACCGACCGCTTTAGGGCTATCAGCAATGATTGACACTTGTTTGATTGGCATGTCACAGGAGATTCCATTACCAATCCATCCACGCTTGCACTGACAAGTGAAGGATTGTCCATCTACATCACTTCTTAGACAAGTAGCGTTAGGATGACAGTTGTTTTCACCCGTCAAACATTTTCCTTTGATACGTATGTTTTCAATTTCAGCTGTGTATCTCATCTCCTCATCGATGGCTTTTTTGAACCTTTCGTCTGCATCTTTCCATTCCGAAGCAATCTGGTCTCTTGTTGATCTTTTTATTGCTTCTTGATCTTTAAGTCTTTCTAACTCTCTTTCTTTTGAACGAAGTTTTGTTCGGGCATTACTTTGTTCTCTTTCTAGTTTAGACTTTAGTCGTACATATTCCTCTTTCTCCCTAATTGTTGCATCTCTCCGATAAATTCGTCTTTTACCAATCCATCCACCAACAGTTTTAATAACTTTTCCTACAGCATTTCGTATTCCGTCTAATATTTCTTGTGCAATTTTTTCGACGAGCTTAGAAATTGTTTTTGCTACATTGGCCAAAGTTTTTCCAACAGCAGTGACCAGTATTTTAGCTTGTTTGACCTGGTTCTCTACGTTGCCAACGTTCATCACTGTATTTCTTAACGACTCGGTTGCGTGACCTAGTTTTTTACCCACAGTTTGCAAGGTTTTTGATGCCATCTTTACGGTGGTTTTTGCAAGCTTCAAGCCATTCTCAGCAAGTTTTCGCACTTGTTTTGCTGTATTAGAAAGAGCCTTTTTCGTGTTTTCTGCTAACTTGGCCGCTGTTTTAGCTGCGTCTGCAAAATTATTGACAAAATTTCCAATTTCTTTTGCAATATTTCCTGCTAGTTTGAGACCCTTGCCCAGAAGTTCTTTTAAAACTTTTCCAACTTCTCTTCCAATTTTGACTACTCCGTCCATTATAGCTTTAAGATACTTTTCAGGGTTAGCCTCAAACAATGCTTTAAGTAGATTAATAGCTCCTTGCTTAACTAAGTTTATCACAATTCCTGGAATTTTGTCAGCACGTGCATCTCTGATGTCAATTTCTAAGCTAGGGAGATTAAGTTTAGTACCAAGAAAATAAAATGAAGCCTTCAGTGAACTTTTGCCCGGAAACGCAACCGTAATATCAACAGTCACTCCTGCGTCTAACTTAAATTTGCCAAGGCTAGTTCCAAGTACTGTAACCTCACCAAGGTTAATGTTGACGTCGATGTTAACTAACGCATTTGCTCTTACTTCAATTGATGGTCCACTACGAAAAAAATTAATTCCAATTTCTGATCCCATGAACGATGCTGTTGCTTTTACGTCAGTTGTGCTGACTGAGTTTCTGATTCTCAAATAACTATTGAAAAGCTTGATACCAACAAAATGTAATTCAACTTTGTTTGAAAGGTAAAATTCGCCGATACTCAAAAATTTGCAGACGACTTTACCTTTAAGTTTGACAATGTCAAAAGCGTTAAACTGAAGTTCTCCTGAAACAGCTATATCGCTATTACTGATTATTGCCTCGCCAGTTAAAAATTTTTGTCGAAAAAGATGAAGAACGCAAGCTGCTTTTATTATCAGTGGTTTGGACATATCCTGGAGGTTAACTAATGCTCTTGCGTTGAGTGTAATCTTAACAGCATCGGTAAAACCAGCAACAGCCGTGAAGTTTAAATCTGCACTAAACAGGTTCTGAACTATCAGTCGAAGATCAAGTGTCGTCATGAGAGTTTTGAGAGAAGCAATCACCATGGCATCGTCACCCTTTTCTTGGACTGCATGATTCCATAAGTCTTTGTTTTCTTTAAGTTCATTTGGAGAGGAAGCCGCAAATTTTACCGAAGCCAATTTGAAGGGACCTATATTAAGATTTGCATCAATAACGCGGTATTGCAGAGGAACAGCCCGCAACAACCACTTTGGTTGAAGTGTTTTAAAAAAATTCATGAACCCAATGAGAAATGTTTTGGCATCAAACGGTGGAACACTTAGTCTTATTTGCGTATTACCAGTGTATTTGGGCAATTGCAGCATCGTTAATTGTTTTTCATGACTAAGTTTGAGGACAAAGATATCTCCACTTGCATTAACACCTCCAAAATCCTGCATCGACAAAAGATAATCTGAATTAGTGAAGAACTTCATCAATCCGGTGAGAAATGATGCAAAGACTCCAAAATTGTTGAACCCAGGTCTCTTGTGATATACTGTTGCGCAAGCGTGGACGTCGACTAGTGACGAGTAGCTAAAAGAAAACGGTGCTGCAAATATTGGAACTGGCAAACCCCCAACAATCACAAAAAAACAATCTTTGCAGATTATATGACTCTCCATCTCTCTGGAGTTGATAAGTATCGGATTAGTTTTGGGAAGGTGTGACAAAGGAAGAAGAAACATTAAATTCCAGAAATATAATTCAACGTCGGAATCAACAAAGGGTACTCCGAATGCAGTACCTACAGTAAATCTACGAAAAATCACACCCGTCAGATATGGACTGCTAAGAAAGTTTATAACTTTAAGAGACTCTCCGTTAGCAACTTTTAATGAAAGAGCTAAAGGACCATTTTGGGGCACTGTGATGGACGTGATGATTCGATCAGGAAACTTCGGATTGACGAATTTCCCTATTCCACTGGGAATATTGTTTATATTGACTCCCAACATTCGTAAACTTTTTAAAACATCTGGAGGAGGCCACAGTGGAAATTGTTTGGCCAATATCTGGCCAAGAAGAGGAATTTTCTTCACAAAATTTGATATGAAACTGGGTGTTAAAGGAAGACAAAGTTTTTCCAATCCTTGCACATCCATATTGGCTTGGAACCCATCTTGGGTATACGAAAATGAAGGTGACCGGAAATACACAAAAGAATCTGGAAAACAAATCCACGTGAAGTCGCATCTGAATTCACCTTCTTCTATTTCCTTACAAGGAACAATTTTATCTAGAACAGGAATGGTCAATAAACGTATCTGAAGCGGCGTGCTCTCATCTTGTGTTATTAGTACAGCCATTTTTAGCTTCTCTGCAAAGACCTTAAAAGGAAGCAACAAGTTAAGTCCATCAAACCCCGAGACATGCAAATCAATACTAACTTCAGGCTTGTCGTAAACAGGAAAACTCAATTTTGGATTCAAGAACTCGATTTTAAGTTTTAAGTTTACTCCTGCAAGTTTCATTTCAATTGTGGTATCCAAAATTTTCTTTTTTAGTTCGAGTACAACGGGTATTTTAGGTGCAATAGTTAGGACACTATCGATCTTCTTGAATAATGTACTTATTTGCTTCGGCAAGCCATCGAAAGACGCCTCAATAATTGCTGAAAATGACCAGCTCGTCTTTTTACTAAGTTGAATTGTAGAGACTTTAAGTCCCGCGCGAAAAATGTTTTTAGGATCTGGCAAAGGAAGTGGAAAACTAAACCCAACGTCTAATCCTTGAAGACCGCAAACAACTAAGATTTCTTGCACATCAAAATCCGGCTTACTAAACGTAATGTTCAGTTTTTCAAACATTACAGATTTTACTTTTTTAAATCCCCCAGGAAGTGACTGTAGCAGCTGATTGCCGCCTACAAGGTTGGACAAATCCTTGAGATCTAGGGCTTGTGTGCCAAGATTTAATGCTTCCAGGCGATACTCTGTTGAGCCAATGTATAAGGTAGATTGAACACTTGCTTGACCAATACGAATCCAGACTGTTAAGCTGGTATTTATTCTCCGACTCGCTGCATTAAATGGGTTCAAGATATCCACATAAAGTTGGATCCTGTCAATACTTATTTTCAGTGGAAGGTTAACATCACTTGGATTTAAATGCAAACGGCAAGTTATTCGCTTTACATTTGAGTGAGGCTCAGTTGAAAAGCTTATATCTAAACTCTCCAAAGTAAACGTTGTTATTTTTTCAAGAAGTTCAGTTGGAAAAAACGATTTGATGTCAACTCCGCCAAACAGAAGTGATGCGACTTTGGATAAAGAAACGGGAATATACGATCCCGAGTCAAGCTTCAATGTCCACGTTTTTTCTGGAGGAGTTGGAATTAAAAGATATGCAGAGACTTGAAAACCATTGTTAGACCTTCCAAAACGAACTAAGCAGTTTATGATGCCACTGACATCTAATCTTCCACTTACTTGAGCTTTGAGATCGGCTGTAATATTTTCAATTATTAGCCAGTCTTTTACAAGAACAACAGCCTTATCCAGGTTGAACTTAATTGAAATTTCCTCGAGTTTAAAGTTGGTCAGCGGTGGTGCAAGGCGAAGTTCAACACTTTCAAAACTCATGTCAAAAGCTTCAAAAGGTTCAGGAAATAGAGATGGAAGAGCAAAACCAGGTACAAACAATTGACCGATATCTTTTAAACTTATTTGAACAGGAATTTCTGGAATACCATTAAAGCCTTTAAAATTAAAGACAACTGGTACTGATGGTGAAACCAGTTGCGGAGTCTCAGGACCATGTAAAAACGGTATTTGGAAGTACACTGGATAATCTTTCAAAGAAATTATGCCAGATAACAAACCTGTAAAGTTTTTAGAAAAATACCACATCTCGAACGTCATATTCCTAAAGATCAGTGGTAGTCCTGGAATTTTCCACTTTTGCAGTACTGTAGCTGACATGTTAAGCGATTTTATTGATGTAGGTGCACCTGCAGCAAAATTGCATAACAGTGTACCAATACGAATTGGTCCAATTACTTCAGCTAAGGGTGATAGGAGATTACTTGGTATAAGCTTTCTTATTAATGGTAGAATCGAAATATGAGACATTTCAACTTGTATCGGGGACGTCAAAACTAGACTTACAGGAGCAGATCTTGCACTTGGTATCTGAAGTTTCAATGGAAATGAAACATTTTTGTCGCCATTTGAAAAGTCCATTTTAGTACTAATATAGGCCTCATAACTCACTTGAACATCGCTAAAATCTGCAACTTTTATCTTAATGACTGGGTTTCGGAGTGTAAAAAAATTTGAAAAAAACGACCATTCCTGAGGAAGCAATATTTCCAACGCAAGGTACACCAGACGATCAAGATCTCTGGTGAATCGTATATCTGCTTTTCGAATCTCAAACGACAGGGTAGTGTCGAACCCTACAAGTGATCCATCTGGTATTTCTTTCTCGTGTCTGATAACCTGCTCAAAAATATTTCTGATAAACGCTGGTAAGTTTGTTATAGCTGCAGTCTTAAGCAGACGGAATTGCGGAGTCAAAAATTCATTGGGGTGAAACCTAAATGGAAAATGCAGTCCTCCAACGCTTATTACCGCTGACAAGTAATAATTTGTATCACTCATATTAATATTTAAGTCTTTTGCGTGCAAAATTCCAAGACCACCGATGTTCCATTGTTTTGGGAACTTTGCTTCGAGTCTCATTATTGTCATAGAAGAGAGCTGTTTTGCAAACTCAACTTCGAGCTTATCAATGTGAATGTCAGGCAGAAATGACCCCAAAACATCAGGAACTTTCACTCCCATAGATGACTGTAAAAGTCCTGTGATCTGCTTGAACTGCGCTTTTACAAAGTTTTTCCCCTCTGCCAGGGAAACTGATAAATTTTGATAACTTGTTGTTGGAACTTTCATCTGTATTGGTATTTTTAGCTCACCAGTGAGAACAATGACCCCACCTACATGAATAATTACCGATTCATTTAGCTTTAGGTCAATTGTAACAGTTACGTTTTTCACATTAAAGAAATCGTCAAGGAGATCCCAGGTAAATTCTGGAAGCTTTGCTTGTACATATAAATCTAGTATAGTGAGCAGATCGTAAGAAAGAGTGACTTCAAATTTTGTTACACTGAAATCGGTTATACTATCAATTCCCGCTCTTTTGAGATCGAAGTTCGAGCTCTTCCCGGACATAAACTTTTGTGTCATTTTAGCAATAAAGTCAGCGAGGTTGCTCATTTTAACTTTTTCAGAAATTGATATAACTGGCATTCTTAGTTTAGGAGGCCACGGGAAGTTTATTGGCATTTTGAAACCAGGAAATTCTAAATTTCCAGTTAGGAAGAATTTGTCGCTTTCGTATGAAAGTGATAGGTTTGCAATACGTATAAGCTTTAAATCCCAGTTAATATTTGAAGTCATGCTGAAGGAAATGACTTTTGGTACACTGGTTAGGTTTGATGGGAACATTAAGTCCAGACTTTTCACGATGACTGTAGTCTTACTAAGCAAGCTTACTAACACCTTAGGCAACTTGGGTATTCCATCAACTTTGAATATGTTATCAAATTTAATTTGAATTGTCTTTCCAGTTTGAAGTTTGGCAGTTATTGACTGCTTTTGATAAGGAACATCAATATGAAAAGGAAATGTTAAAAATACTGGGTTTCCAATATTAAGTAATCCTTTAACAGAGGCGTCGACACTTGCGTTTCCATTCAATGATTTTATCGAAAGGAAAAAGCTGATGTTGTCAACTTGAATTGCTAGTGGAACATTATTGAATAACTTCCATGGACTGGTAAAATTGACCGTTACGGAAATGTCAATCAGATCTTTTGGGGGTGCAGAGAAGTTGATCTGGAAGTCATTCAATTGTCCACCGACACCAAAACCGTAAAGGTTTGCAAATTCAAAGTCTGGAAATGAAATTGCTTTTCTCGACAATGTTTTATGAAGTAAGAACTTGACAAGCGATTCCATATTCGGCAATTGGGCGAAATCTTTAAGCCTTAAAGTGTAACCAAACTGTCTTGGGGCATCAAGCGCAAGAGTTTCATTGGCTATTTTAACTGTTGCAGAAAGAAATACTTTCGACTGAATTACAGTGAGCGTAATATTCTCCAAAGACAGTTCTCCGCTTATGAGCCAGGGTTCTTCTGAAGATGCAATCATCTCAAAATAGGATATATTCTTGAGCCTATTGCTGAGCGATAACTCGAGGTTTTGAATTTTAATGCTTGTTAAAGCTCGAAATGCTATTCCTGGGATTTGCAGGCCTTGAAAAACGGTAAGAAACTCTTTTAGATAATTAAAAGGTACGGCTACATTGGACTTTGTCACCTTCATAGTAATATTATTTGACGTTTGGGTTGGTATTGTAAACTGAACAGGTACACTCTTCCCTTGTGGAGCTCCATTTTTGAATGCTACTCCAACAACATTTCCTGTGATGTTCATGCGAAGAGACTTTGAAGGCGTTAAACAAAAAGAAATCAATATCTTTGGACGGAGTATACTTAGCTTGAGAAAATCCAAAGCATCCCATCCTGGTATTTTAATCTCAATTTGGACTTGTTTTACTGCCTTGTCTTTAAAAGTCAACTCAAGTTCATTAATGGACAAACCAAAATTTCCAATCCCAACCGCACTTAAAAGTGGAAGTGGTAAGTTTGTTCCTACCTGAGACTGGAACCTGGTCAGGAAAAGGGCGAAGTCTGGTATAGAGAGATTCAAATTCGAGACCAGCCTCACCGTTCCATTTTCTGAAAACGGCCAGGGAAAGTGCAATTTAACGTTAAGCGTACCAACCATTGCCTGAGCTTGATAAAAGTCGGGATTCAGGGGGGTGACTTCAGTCAACACAACGTTGGTGCTGTTTTTTATAGCTTCTTGCAACTCGCTTGGTGAAGTAAAGGTTTTTCTAGGAGACACTAGTTGCCCCCGCATGGTGAGAGCCTGCAAGCAATCATTATAGATTAGACCAAAGTGTAAAGACCTACTACAGCTCTGTAAAAGAAGTATTAGATAGAAAAAGAAACAAATGTATAAGCAATGAAGATATTTACGATCAACCACGCGCAACTAGGTTCGCATATCATCAATCATTTCTGTTTTACTTGACAAGCTACTCCACAAAAGGTCTTTATTGATAAAAGGCTCTTGAACAGCTGGACTATAAAATTAAAAAAAAACGTTCAATCTGATCTAAATTGTAGAGACTGCATGGAAAAACTATAGAGAGACCGTATTCAAAATGTTGTGTAACACGTAGGATCTTAATATCTATCAGCCAAAAAGAAATAAAAAATACTAATAAATGAAAGGCTTGTTGTAGTACATCGAAATTTAGTTAACTTGTCAGTGAACCAATATGATTAAGAGTTTGAGATTTCTTACAAACTTTACCGAGTTTTTCACCAGGCTATGAAGGCACTGAAGAATGTCTTATTTCTGTTATAAAATTATTTTCAACTTAACTAAGAGAAAGACGATATACGAAATGCGTATGTAGTTTTATTTCTTTCATGAGACTGCCAAATTCTGAATGAATGAAAAGTTGCTTTATTGGCATGACTAGTTTACAAAGTATTGCCAAAGCTTTACTATATTTATAAGAAATACCGCACTGAATAAGAACATTAACAATAGCAAATATAT
>JANCMA020008176.1:0-17606 GCA_024336925.2 Zoanthus solanderi
CAATATAAATAATACATGTACCGTATGTGGTACATTTGTGTATACATTGATTTGTACATGTACTTTGTACTGTATCATATTTGAAACCTTTTCTCAGCCTCAGCATGTTCTTAACTTGTTCTTAATTTTTTGGCGATTTTCAGCCTCATGCTCTTATAAAAAAGGTTCTTATAAAAAAAAAGAGTGTATCAAGCAGAATTTCCATATTCTATCTTAGGCCTTACTAGTCTATTATAAAGCTTGGATTTACAGGCTACAGAAGCATTTCAAAAATTCCTCCTAATGACGCCAAGAGTCTGCTTGGCTTCTGATGTTATGTATATGTGCAATATGGTCTGACCATTTAAGATCTTCAAAAAGTATAACACCTAAGTAGGAATGGTGATGAACTCTGGTCAAAATGTGATTATTAAGAACATATGTTGCATGTAAATTAGCTGTCTTAGCGGAAAAACAGATGGTGTGACATTTTTAAACATTAAAGAACTTCTGCTAGTCTTTCCCATTTAGCTAAGGCATCTAAATCATTCTGTACAACTTCATAATGAGCTGGACATGCAATTTGTACTACGATATAGAAAACAGTAGTCTGCAAACAACCTCATTGTTGATGAAATACATAAAGGTAAGTCATTTCAATGTAAATCAGGAACAGTAATGGCCCCAGAAACGTGCCTTGGGGGACTCCCGATGTGACAAAACACTGATTTGATAAAACACCCTCCAAGGCTACCTTTTGTGTTCTCTTGGTAAGAAGCACTTGAATCCAGGCCAATGAGCTGCACAGAATCCATAATGGCTTAGCTTATAGAGCAACCTCTGATGAGGTACTCTATAAAAAGCTTTAGAGAAATCTAATATGAAGGCATCAACCTGTTTCTTGGAATTCATTGCACTAACTAGATCGTGTATTACCATTATAATTTTTATAACGGTCGGGTTTCACAATTTCCTTGCTTTCGGAAACCATGTTGAAAGTTACTAAGCACACTATGATCTTCTAAGTGCTTCCAAATATGATGAGATATAATATGTTTTAACATTTTTGATGTTACTGAAGCAAGGGATATTGGTCTATAATTGTATGGTAGAGATCTTTTCCCTTTTTTGAAAATTGGAACTACGTTAGCTTTTATCCTGCAGTCATTTGGTAATTGACCCTGATCTTTCCTCATGTAATGTAATCCATGACAGTCTTGGATTCCGTATTCCATGATGAGGACTCCCGATCCCAGGTGCTGGATTCAAGATTCCACCTCAATGGTTCTGGATTCCTAATGGTCGATTTTTCGGAATTCCGGATTCTTTTACCTGGATTCCTGATTCCAAAGAGTAGGATTCCAGATTCCACAAGCAATTAATTTTTTAAATTCTGGATTCCACGAGCAAATGTTTCCAGGATTCCGGTCAACACTCAGGTCAAACATTATAACACTATCATTCATATGTAATCTTATCTTTTGTTTTAATTAGAATTTTATTTACCGCTTGAAATTTTATACTTTTGAAAACGTTTATAAACAACCATGCAATTGTAATTAGCTTCACTTAAAACTGAAGATGTCTTTATGAAAGTCGAAACATGTCTTTCAAATTCAAAAGTGTTGTGTTGTTTTTAAAACTGATTTGTTCCCTTGTGCTCCTACGCTCATATATTAATGAACTCCGCTTTCGCCTCGTTCTTCTTCAAACGTCTCGTTGATTGTGTTGCCAGCGCATGCGTGTATTTGTAAACAAAGGCCACTCACATCAGTTACTAACCCTTAATTAACTGATGTTACTTACTTACTTGGTATAGGTTTCTAACTTTTTAGTATACAACCTTCGTTCACTGACTAAAATCTGCGCGTATGATTTGTCAAAATCGAGTACATGATTTGGTATCGAAAACGTATACACTTTCGATAACGCATAATTTTTGTATAATTATCGAAGTAATGTCCGAGACCTCACAATTTGCTGAAATACAAACACGAATTTTTAGAGATTATAAAACTCAATCATAGAAAGCACAAAGCTATAGTCAACGTGGTGTTAAAGCTAAGCTTTCATACAACAAAAAACGCAGACTTGCAGTCACTTTTTAACGCAGCAAACAAAAGCGATTGATTCGCAGTCGGTCTGAACAGTTTTCCCGCAGAGTATTTTGCAGCTGCTGTAGTATACAATTTAAAAATGTTTTAAGTTTTATTCATGGACAACTTTTTTGTAATTTCTATTCTATTCTGTTCTATCTGAAGTACGCTATCATAAATAAATTCTTATTTGTTAAAATATTTTATCAAGTTCGTAAAATCATGTATGTACATGACGCGCACATGCAATGCAGTGAACTCAGACTAGATATTGTGTTTCAGTTTTTGTTTTGTTTCGCTTCGTGCAGTACTCAAATTTCTCGTTCATTCTGTGGCCAAATCGTGCGTGTATTTGTAAACAAAACACTAACAACAGTGTCGCCTTTTTGTATTACTCCGAGTACTAACTTGATATGTTATTCAGCACTAACCTGATGTGCTAGTCGCCGGGCACTTTCTAATATGCTCTTCAGTACTAAATTTCTATATTCCTTAGCTAGGTACTAATATACCTACTACTCAATATCTTTACATAGATGAAGAATTATACAAAACAAAGATATGAATCACACAAATTAAATTTCTGTCTTTTTTAGAAAAATATCGACCGATAACTGAAGCGTTTATCACTTTATCCCCCATTCGCTCCAAGAGCAAGGACTCCATAGCGTCTTCTGAAAGTTTCAGAGATCATTTTAGTCCACAAACGCCTACCTGTAAAGAGGTCAAGAGAGTCCACGAGTCAAAAGAATTCTTTCACCATGGGATTGACATATATCCTTTAGATAAAAGAAGGATATCTTTAAACAGTAATTCATCGTACATAAAATCTGCTTATGCCAACGCAACTCCAATACCGCCCTCCGCTCAACGAAGAAACATTCTTGTTGCCAGACAAAGCAGCTTTTGCGGACATTTAAAGTCTAATAGAGCTCGAAGAACAGAAAGCTTAAGAAATATCGCTCGTGCAAGAAGTTTTGACAGTATTGATACGGTTAAAACAGCTTACGAGGTTGCAAGAAATCATCATAGTCCGGTGTGGAAGAACAGACAAAGACAACTAAATTTAGACCAACTAGAATTTGAAGAACAAGAGGAAGATGACAGAGACGAGTTTGATGACTCGCCTTGGATGCCCAGTGGACTTTACGCTGCATTAGTAATTACATGCTGGTCGGCTACCTTGAAACTAATTGACGCAATCGAGGAGAATGGACCAGCCGTTTGCAGTAGAAGTGAAGAAGTTCGCTTGTGGATTTGTGCTGGTGCATTGACTGCCATCCAAGGTATAGCAGAGGCAATTCTCAAGAGAAAGAAGCTAATTAAAATTTTGTTCAGTATGGTTTGTGTTTTGGCTTACATGACTATCACCCACACGCAACCGCTGTCGTGTAGGCTAGGCGAAAGCAGGGTTTCAGAGGTCAGTAAATGGCAATCCGCAATTTTCTTCTTTGTAACCGCTATTCTTGTTGCAGTTGCTTACCATGACTTAAAAAGTAACTCCAAGCGGCGACGAAAAATTGCATCTCCTAGGATGCAAGGACGAAAAAGTAGTAACTACAAAAATCAAAACTATGACTCAGTTGATCTTAACCTATTCGAGTTAAATCCGCAACCTCCGGCACAATCTTTAGTTCCTTCCACTGTTTAAGATGACGACGTTGGTTTCACGAAAATGGTAAACAAGAATGCACATACTGTGCCATTTGAACACCTTAAGCCCTGAACAAAACAAATATTCTAGAAGTAAAATTAGGCATTGAGACGAGACTCTAAGAAAAGGATTATTTGTAGCGTAGACATGGCAACTAAAAATTCCTCTTTTTTATATTAAGATGGATATAATAACACTTTTCAGCTGCTTACCACAAACAATACATGCACATTTTTGAGAAAAATGACGTTATTAAAGTTTAATAGGAATTCGTTGCTAAGGGGTATGGCTGCATAGCAACCACCTATTTTGCAGTAAATAGAGTGTGTAAAATCACATTTTTCTTCAATTACACATCAATTTGATTCTTTTCATTTTGAGAACTGAGAAAAATTAGCACATTATACAGAAAAAAACTGCCAAATTAACTTCTTTCCACATGCTACATGATAAAACATATAACTGTTCCGGCTAAAAAAACTTTAAAATCATAATCAGGCATGATAAATATTGATAAAAGTATATTAGATAAAAATCTCTAAACGTTTTAAGCCTTACTTGGCTCTTCATCCGTAGATAATTAAAAGTTCTGATGCACATTTGCATATAGAATTATATCCGTTCCTACTACAACTAAAGTAGATGCATCTTTAACAAGACCAGCTGCTTCATAAAACAGAAACATTTTTTTCATTTAGTTACTCTATAGATTAGTTAGAAATCTTTTATTTTGAAATTTGCAGCAGCAGTTCGGACTGGTTAAAGAACCATTGAAATGTGAAAAAGTAAATTTCAAAAGGTTAAACGCATGTCTTATTTTGAAAAATCATCATTTACATTTACCATCTGCTAGGAATGTCTAGTCATCTGATTCAACTTCACTTTCATCAAAAGTCCATCCCATCATCCCCATCCACAGAAAAATGCTCCTCCTATAATGGTACCGATCTTTGTTTTTGAAGTCAGTGCAAGAGCAGAAATCTGTGCAACTAAGATTTTTCTTGAAACAAGTGCATGATTTGGTCTGGCATTTCTTCTTCTTGCACTTGCAGTTTGCCAGCTCAAGAACTGCACTGGGAGCTGGGAGGAGATCCATTCATTTAACGAAACAAGTGCATGCTTTGGTTTGGCATTTATTCTTCTTGCACTTGCAGTTTGCCAGCTCAAGAACTGCACTGGGAGCTGGGAGGAAATCCATTCATTTAACGAAACAAGTGCATGATTTGGTCTGGCATTTATTCTTCTTGCACTTGCAGTTTGCCAGCTCAAGAACTGCACTGGGAGCTGGGAGGAGATCCATTCATTTAACGTTAACCCGGGGACATCATCATCTTTTGTGCATTCTTTGCTTTTGTTTGGCGGAGGGATGCTTGGATTCGGGTCAAGGCAGCGGTGATTAATGTCTGCCTGATAATTTGTCCTAAGAAGCTGCTTCTCCAGAGAATCTTTGCTGTGTGGCAGGCTGTCATCCATGTGTTTGCCAGCTATAAAGAGAGCTGACCTGGTATCACATAATTTAGATCTTTGCAATACAGAGAGCAAACAAATTCCTCTGATTTGCTGATCAAGCCCTCGTAAACCTCAAACGTCCTCCCAACTTGGGAGAAGAAATCAAAAACTTTGGGTTCCCCCAACATCAGTTTGATGGGCCTTGCTTTCCCTTTCCGATGGGCCTTCCCACTGTAGTCCTATCAAGGCCAATGGCGCAGAAGGATGAATTTCACTCAGGAGTGTATGTCCCTGATATCTAATATCCGCTTACTACTGATAGTCACTGAATTAACCCACAAACAGCACTCCAAATCCTTGAACTTTGCAATGAACACAATGAGTATATCTGTGTCAGGGGACTGGATTATTACAGAGTTTGCAGTCCCTGGCAAACTTAGCATGAAGTAGAAGGCGGGTGTCTGCCTCTTCATGAGAGCATTTCAACTTCTCAACTTTTGCAGTTGTGGGGTAGGATGAGGTGCCAGCAAAACAGATATTGTGGCAGGTGTCTGAATGGCCAATGAAGAGAGTGAAGGAGTGTCCTCGGCTATCTTGCACTCATGATTTGATAAGGAAGTCAATGAGAAGCTCCTTGTTTCTTCTACAGGACAAGTACTTTTTCCACTGAGCTGGTACTTTCTGTGGTGGTCCTTAACTATGACACAGACTGAACCTTAGTCCTGCGGTCTCTCTCTGCATTTTAATGCTGACTATGGGATATTGATCTGTAATAATTATAAGATGACGGTCTTTGCAGAGCTATCCCTTGCAAATTTTCTCACCTTCTTCAGGTACAGTGTGGCAAGTTCCCCAGAAGTCTGTGGAATGGATGTTCTGATGGATGGCTATCGAATCAAGCATCCAAACTGAATTTGGTGGACCTCTACTGGCAACAAATGATGGTGTCTTATCATCCAGGTGATGCACCAGGTTTGCCTTGTGTGTCTTCATGAGATCTCCATGTGGATATGCTGATGCCAAGGGTATGGGTCCCAGGTGTAAACCAGAAACTCCTTAATTTTGAAGGCCCCTCTCTCTTCCTATAATGACAAGGCGTATCATCAGATTCCTCTCCTACTTGAGAATTATCTCCTTTTGACAGTTTTAAGTCTTTGTTACTTTGCCAACATCTAACTTGAGGGTTTTGATGGCATTATGGAACTCTTTCTTGTCTGATAAAAGACAGTCCTGGCAGAACTCGGTGAAACAAAGCTTTCTTTCTCTGAAGCAGACAGGATATCCTTAGCAATAGCATCAGGGACCACAAGTCTTGAGACAATATCGACTAAATCCTTGTAATTATATATAGGTAAAGGGGTTGATGGATCCCTCCATACACTCGATGATTTGGCAGTTGGCAGCTTTCTCCCTCTTGGAATGGGGTACATCTATAACCTTCCGTGTCGGTCCCTGAACATCCCTCTCAGCATATTCAAAGCATGATATTATTGCTGCTCTTTCTGCATGAGACAGGATCCATTCTTGAGATGCATTCTTTTTGAGAGTGAATCCTACCATTCCGCCTTTTGTGTTGGTGTCTCTGTTGCATGTCTGCTCAATGGTCCTGTCACATGCAACTTGGCAAAACCTATAGCGCTCTTGTCTCTGGACTACAAAGTCTCCATTCATGAACATCTGGTGAACATCTGGGTAGCTGGTCTGGAGGGCTGTCATCTCGAGATAGTATATTGGCAGTTAGCAAGCATATTTGGTGCAGCTAGTGACGAACATCTGTGGACACATCGAGCGAACAGCAGACAAATGCAATGCCCAGTCCCCCTCTCTTGTGGCTGTGCTGGAAACAACAACAACAACAACAACAACATTTTTTATTTTGTACCATATTTTTACAATTATTTATTACTTACTATAAAAAAAAATAAATAAATGAACAGCAATTGTGGTACATAGCCAACTGTAATAGCCAGAGGCTAAACTAGACAATTAGCTGTATGTATGTATATGTAATTTTGAAAATCCGCGTGTATTATGTTCTGTTTTGCCTCCTCAGCCTGTGGGTTCAATTAAGTAAGGTATAAAACTTTGTGCCATAGCGAGAGGTCAACATTAAGTCGCAGTTTAAAATAAATTTACTGTATATAGAAAAAAAATGAGTCATGGCTGGAGCGAAAAACATTTTTTCTCGGATTTTAAAAGTTGTATTTCATTTTTGATATTCTCAAAAACTTTTTGCAATTTGGTTGGCTGAACTCGAGTGCATTTACCCCAGAATAGTGCAAAAATTCAAAAAAGTCAGTTTAGAATGATATTACCCAAACTGGAAATCGCTCTCACGTTATTTTCAAATTTCCGTTTTGTAATCACTTTTTCTGTTTGCGTTCATAACCGCAATATCTATTTCAAAATGTCATTTTCTTCTACAACTGGCTCCGTTTCCCTTTCAGTGTTGAAAAGAATATTGCCTACTAAAGGACCCGCGTTTTAATTCTTTTCAAAAAGCTTGTACCTGCTCTATGTTACAATGAGTACACGAAACACGGCTCTCGCCATAGCCCCGTTTGATAAAATTTTGAAATCAGTTTTACGTGACCTAGAGATACATTGATTAATCTTGATATCTTAAAACACGTCACTTCCAAAAACAATTCATCTAAAACGGCACACAGTGAAAGGAACAAAGGAAGTGTTTCCTAAAACTTCCGCTTCAGCGAAATTCCACATGGTTACAATGCAAAGCCTACTTAAACAAGAAAAAGCGCGTGTTTGATCAGAACTGTATACGTTCCTGTTGGAAAGAGTAAGAAGATGAGCTGCATCAGTCTGGTTGTGGGTGTTTGCCTTTTGATTACAGGTGATTATGCTATTTCTAGCGCTAACTAAATATTTTACTAAGTTAAAACTCAGGGCCTAATTTATATGTGCGGGGGGTAAACTCCGCACACCTTTCCAGGGTTCTCCCGTACACAGACAGGGTTTCTAGTTAGACATTTTGTTTTCACCCCTTCACAGAAGGTTGTCGCTAAGACCTTTAAGGAAGCAAACCACACTGATGCTTTTTGTTTTAGATTGTCGTGATTTATGTTGCATAAACACCTTGTTTAGTTTTCCTGTTGGGGGCAACTGCCCCCGATATACATGTACGGCCTTGAAACTTGACAAAAAAGCCTCATAAACTTCTCTCTTAATTCAATCGCGTATTTCCTCTGTTGATGTAACTGCTAAACATTACAAAGGACAGGTATGATACGTGTAGCCGATATTTTCGCATAAAAATCTATCGTGGCTTTCTCCCTAAATAGACAATGAAATTTTTGGTATCAGTTTTCAGTACTTTGCAAAATACAACAATCAAACTCTAACAGACTAATAAGTCAAAGAATGCGTTTTTTTGTTCAAAAAATGTACTTTTTTATTCATCTTTTTGAGGACTTGCTTTTCATTCAAGAGATGACTGGTTATAATTTTGCACCAGTTTTAGTTACAAATCGAGAGATTTCATACAGATTATTGTATTTTATTCAAAAGATTAACGTACTTGGATAAAGTTTACGCTCGCAAAACTTTTATTATTTATTTTTAAAATGTAATAACTGTTACTTTTTGATATCGGAATGCAGCACTGATTAAAGCACTTTAAAACAGAAGGAGAAGTCTGGAGAAAGTAGGTTAAGAAAGGAGCCGTGAAAATAGAATAACCGAGCCTGGCGGGAAGTTACTTACTCTCAAAATCAAAGGCCCTGTGAGCCACCTCGTAGATGAATCATGAATAAATGTTTTACAACAGAATTTTTGCATTGCACAAAATAAAAAAGCTAGTATCGTTCATGAAACAAATAAGTAGGAATACAAAAAAGATATCAATTTTCGTTGTTAGGTGCTACGTTGGAAGTTAATATTTTAAGAAAAGTTTTAGATTACAGTTTCATACAATTAAGATAAAGTTTACATACCTCAAGCGTGTAAAGGGCGATATTAAAACAATGTTTTATCACTCAAAGGGCTTCGGATTGCGTTTTTTGGACACTAATTACACAAATGTTTTAAAATAGAAAAGAAATTTGATTATTTCTTCAGTTGTCCTTGTCTTAATTGTTTTAAGCTAAAGCAAGAAAAAAATCCAGTAACAGTGTTTTTGATCTTTGGCCGATGTTTTCAGCTGTAGTTCAGTTTTACTCGTGCCAGAAGGCAACGAGTCCAGGTTTCGTCTTTTTTTTTTTTTTTTTTTCCAATCTCGCTCCCAGAGCCTGCGTGGCGCTGGCTAGAAGGTACGCGGGCTCTGGAACAAGATTTCCCGTGCATGCGCATGCGCTTATGTTTTAACTGTGTTGAAATCAAGATTGCGGAATTCTATGGATAGAAAGCTATTGGCGTTTATAGTTTGATGCAAATAAAACCATCGTGTCAAGTAAATTAAAAATTTGTATTTTTGAAAGCATGGATGTATGTTTAGAACAATACATTCGTTAAGGAAAGCTTAAATAATTTTGAATAATAGTAGTTTTAAAATTTAGTTAGGTATTGCACTTTTTGAAAGGCACATGTGTTTTGAAATGATAAAAAAACACTCGAAGATCAAGTCGGAGATAATTGCCTTCGCAGGAGCAAAATAGAGAAAGAAGGAAAATAGAAACCCCGACCCCGCCGCGTAATACATACGGGTTTAAATTACTTATAGAAATACAGTACATAGTATAGGGAAAATGATCTCGATTTAAAAAAACTAGGCACGCATAATCGTAACGGATAATTTTTGAGGTGCGCCACGGCTGCCGTTTGCAAGGGGTAAAAGTATGTTAAGTAGACTTCCTTTCAAATAGATTTAACTCAAATTTTAGTTACGGTAAATATAACTGAATATAACAATCCTTTTTTATATAAGTTGGCAGCTAAAGCTAAGATGTGGTATGGCTTTGTTTAAAAAAAACGGATATTTTTAGCAAAAAATTTTTAATAAATTTATAGGATTTACATCGAAGTGAAAAGAATTGGAACCGACGTTTCGTCTGAGTAAATGTGACGATTCAAGTTAACGAACCGGAAATTCTTTTACTGTTAGTATTAATGATTTAGATTGTTGATATGATTTAAAATCATGAATTGACCTGTTTATCAGTTGAACAAGATACAGTGGACACTGTTGATTCAGATTGATGGCATGATTTTAAAACAAACATGAATTGACCAGTTTATGTTGAACAAGATATCAGTTCAGTTCGTGCAGAGCACAATGGATTAACATTATGGCAGTGTGCGTTTTTCAAAGCCGGATGATGTTCCTGTTCACTGTTGTTCTGCCCCGGGTTTAAAGCAAAGATTATAGCAAAGATGATGTTGTACTGTGCCAAAATCATCCTTTAAAAAAATGCACAGGGCCATAATTTTATCCCGTGTGCTCTGCAAAAAACTGAACCATCGACGCCTTACTTTTTTCATTAAAAAGTATTGCATGAATGCCTTTAATGCCAGTAATTTTTGTAGTTTTTAATGTTTAATCAAGCACACTAATTATTGAGAAATATATTTGATTTTTTATATAGATTCCAGTTGTTTTTCCGGTTTTCAGTGAGATACCTCATGATTTTAAAAAAAAATTTAAACTAGATTATTTCTATATATAACCTGCAACATAATTTTGTCATCTTAAAGCTTTGCTTTCTTTACAACTGAAAACGCTAACAAGTATGTTGAAATGTTTAAGGGTTGGCCGCTCTCCCAAGTCCTAACTGCGAAGACCCGCGATCACCCGGTATATGCAGAGGGTTTTTCCCAAGATTTTACTACAATGCGCAAACGGGTCGTTGTCAGATGTTTATCTACGGAGGATGCAAGGGGAACGGTAACAACTACAAGTCTTTCAAGTCCTGTTATCGACATTGCATCTGCAAACTTCCAGCCATTGTTGGTCCATGTTATGCCCTACAACGTAGATACTTTTACAATGCCACCTCAGATCGTTGCGAGTTGTTCATATACGGTGGATGTGGGGGAAACCAAAATAGGTTTTTCTCCATAAGACAATGCAACGAAACATGCAAACGGTGAGTAATTAAGGTTGTTTTGGGTTCTGCTGAGAAACAAGGAAAAACATAACTTTTAGCTGGCAATGATTTGTTTGCACTTTAGGTTAGTGTCTACACGCACACTTAGTTGTGGTTAAATTAAATTCGTATCGCGATTTTGAAAAAATAATTACGTACTGGTTTTAAATACGAATTCTGATAAAAATCCGTGACCTAGGTTGATTGAAGCGCTACAACCGCTTTCACATAAGTGACTGGGTTTTAATCATGTTGAAACTTTTTCCGTTAATCATTTGATTTGGGCACATAAGCGCGAAGATCCTTACATATTTAAACTTTGTCATGTCAGTAAAAATGTAAAGACATTTTAAAGGCACTTGTGCATGATACCTGCAACACGTTTAGCTTCCTCCGCTAAACCTCGATACTAAAAGTAACCATAAATTAGTATTACGTGAGGTGCGTTCGTTTTTTTGTTAAGAAATGGAAACGCGTATTTAAGGAAGGAGCCCAATGGGCTCCTGTTTGAGGCAAGGAAACATTATTTCTGCTCTTCGCAGAAGAATTTTCATGATTTTAAAAAATGACATTTCTCTCAAAAAAAAGTCTTACAATCATCTTAAAAACTAGTCTGTTCTTATACAATGTAAAACTACTGGAGATGACGTGCGCAATTGCTATTTTCTCTTTGGCATGTGACATGACAAAGAGAGATAAATTGTTCAAGATGGCGTAAAAAATGAAGACGTGCAACAGAAATGAGTACCACAAAAAAAAGGTCACCCTAGAGTACCTTAGGAATCACAACTGAGTACCACAGGGATCCCAAGTGAGTGCCACAGGAATCCCAACTGAGTACCACAGGAATCCCAATTGAGTAACACAGGAATCCCAACTGAATAACACAGGAGTCCCAACTGAGTACCACAGGAATCCCAACTGAGTAACACAGGAATCCCAACTGAATAACACAGGAATCCCAAAATTATGTTTTGCGTTCTCCTAACGTCGAACGCAATTAATAAGAAGATTTCGTTAGTTGGCTAAGTACATGCCAATTGATATATATATATTTCTATTCCCAGGCTCGTGGAATATCAGTCTCTAACCGATAGGGATAATTAATCAAACTGACGAAAAAAGCTCACCAACTCGAACTCTTATTTCACTGAAGCTAATTCAAAATTCGGGCAAATTTAGTTGATAAGAACTGGCAAGAGTGAAGACTAACCTAATCTATGGTTGATGTAGTTTTATCTGATATGTTTCTGCTCTTGTTTCGAGTTGGAGTTGGCGAGCCTATCCGTCAGTTCGACTAATTCTCCTTATCGGTTAGAGACTGATATTCCACGAGCCTGCAGACTGTTTTTAAGAAACTCGAATAACATGAGAAGAAACGCTATGATAGTATATAGAACTTGACTAAACTAGCTTATCGTTGCACATTCCCCATAAAAAATGTTTTTTTAGCTCATAATGCTGGTTCGGCGTAATTTTAAGAAAGGCTGTACCATCAAATGTGATTAAATCATGTATGATTTTTTAAGACCCACATTTATCAGTTCCGCTGGCCAAGACTTTTTGAGCAACAAATGCTGTTCATAAAACAAATTCTTATTGCCGATTCCCTTGCCTTCTAAACTTTTATTTGTTTCGAATGACCTTGTGGTCCACGAAATCGAGAAATTTTCTAACGTTTGATTGGCTAAGTTTGCTTGCCTTCTGCATGAGTTCTGATTGATGTGGAACAATTCATCAATCGTCTCGCCTCTGGATCCTCTCGTCGTTTCACTTCCTTTCGCTGGAGATATTCACAAAAATAAAATATTGCAGGAACAGGGTTGCCCTTTCTTGGCCAAACCTCCTTCAATATTCTTAGAGCATAAATGACTCGGCCTTGTTACTTTAGGTTTTCCAGCTGGCGTGCTGCGAACCATGCACTTTCGATGTCTTCCTTTCTCATTCATTTCAGGAGCGAAGTTATTTCTTTCGTCAGAGAATGGAAAAAAGTGAAGTCTTGCGGCATGCATTTGTTTGGTTACCTTTTCTTTTTGCCAAGCTGTTTGTACAATTGTAGGCACAGCAATGGTGTTTCGGCATATTCAACTCGTCCCAAGACTGCCGGGGATTACGATTGTTGTCTACCTGAAACTGTGCATTTACAAACAAGAGGGTTAATAATTCTTATCGTTCTATTCGCTCAGATCAAGTTTTTTATTATAGGATAATTTTTTTGGTTTTATTACCTGATATTTGTATTCGGTATGAAACAGTTTAGCATCGTTCTTTTTAATAAGCCCATTCCAGTTAGGGTTTAAATATTTCTTAATAAAAATCTGTAGCTTCTAATATTAATCTCACTTATTTTTCAGTCCAAAGACGAAAGTTCTTTTCTCATTGTAAGGAAGCGTTGAATGAACCGTTTGAAAATGGTGATGCTTGACACCTTTCCTGACGTAGCAATAAAAGTCTACATACTAACTAAGAAAAAGTATAAAATTAAAACACAATTGAATCGTATAGGAACCGAATCTTCAAATAAAGCTGTAACTAATGTAGTCGAAAAAAGGCCGGATAAAGGTTGAAATATTGAGGACACAGTAATTCTCTATTAAAAACAAATACCATTGTATGGTTGGGCTAGGGTTAAATAAAAAGAGTTAGGACGTGGAAAATGAACTTTAAACTAGATATTCTTATGTTCTTGTTAGAACTTGTTAATGATATAATGCTGAAACTTCTGATCAGAAATTATAGACAATAAAACAATGGTCGTTCAAGGTTCTAAAGTGGCTCAACGTAACCCGCAGTCACTAAATAACTACAAAGCGGTTTTTATTCTGCTAGCGACGAGATACTATTTGTAGTTTTGTAAGAGGCAGATGCATTTATTTTGATTTTAGAAAATATTTCAAAATATAGCCAGTAGTTTTGTCTTTATGGGTTAACATTTCACATTTGATGTTCATTGTGTGAACCTCCAATGTTATTCCGACCCGTAACTTATTCTTGCCCCAGGATGCCGCTCCTAGCTTTGGCATCAAATTAAATAAAAGGGTGAAGTCAGATGGTAAATTTTTGATGCCCTACAAACAACATTTTAAAAATGTCCAAAGGGCGGGTAATGCTAATTCCAAAACAGGTTTACTTATAGAAGGCAAAAGCACAATAAAACATGGCTGCTCTTTAAAATAGTGCTCGACAAAACATTAATCACCTTTGAGGGCTCATTAGCAAGCCCCTTCCCCTCCAGTTATAAGCCCCTCCCCCCCTTCCCCCCCTTCAAAATTATAAGTCCACCTATCTGCTAATAAAGATTTCCTCCCGGTAATAACTCCAACCCCAGTTATAAGCCTACCTGTCTGTCAATAGATACCCGACTACGAAATGCAGCACGTTAATGGATCAAAAGTGCTGCAGATGTAAAATTTCATATTGTGAGTGAGGATGATTCGCTGATGATGGAGCGAAATAACTGTTTGCGTATTTTGAGGTTAAACATGGATTGAACCTTTTGTAACACAAATCTCAGACTCAAACGCGCTCCAACAAACTACAGGTTTTGATTTATTAATCCTCAACACAATTACCTAAAGTAAACGCTCAGAATGAACCACTGGATTTTAACGCCTAGACCCGCAAACGCGATATACCAACTTTTTTCCAAAGTAATAAAAGTGTAACTGTGAATAAGACTTTAAAGTCGAAATAAATTATCCATCGTTATATAATCCAAAACTCTGTTGTACGATGAATTCTCTGTCTTATGTATTTTATGGGCTCAGGTTTTTAGCCACTTTTTTAAAAAAGATCTGATGGGGATTTTTTTTTCTTTTTGCCACAAAATATGGTCCCTGATGCCCGGGAGTTCGTCAAATTTTGTATGCTGTTCAGACCAAATCCCCATCTACATCCCGGAGTGAGACGAAGAAGAGGAAAGGATGGGGAAAGGGACGGGGGGGGGGGGGGGGGCTTGGAGGTGGTTGTGGTTTAATTTGACTGGTGCATGAACAGATCTTTGGGTTAATAGGGGAACTCGGCACTGTGCATTAAAAACACATTTTCAATTTTTCTTTCAATCGGTAGAAACTAATTATCATGGATCTTTCAAACAGAATTTAGAGCTGGATTATCAGTCCGAAATAAGATCTATAAAATACACACAGTTTTTCCAAGTCGAAATAACTTTCAGTACAGGAACAATACACTGACTTGCAGAAATTTGTGCACTTTGTTGATATGAAAATGACAGTCCCAACAAGAATACAAAATAATATAAGTATATAAATGTTTTAACGACAACTCCCCGAGAGGGATCTATCTTCTTAGTGTCCTATTTACTGCAAACAAATGCAGAGTCAGCATTTTGAGGGTTATAGATAGTCCGCAACAGCGGCTCACATATATATTTGATACATTTATTTAGTAAATGTTCTTAATGAAGCAAAAAACTTCAAGCGCGTGGGTTTTAAGTCCTTCGACAGAAAATTAAGAAACTGGGCAAACGGTTTAATGTTCTCATGTGAAGAAATTGTGGACATCAGTGGGAAGAGTTATAGTTTTATAGCAGAGGAGCCTGCCAATCATCTAGAGCTATAGTCCTTGCTTGCTATTCATTGGCGATCTCCCATTTCTCAGCAGATTTACGTCCCTAGAGCAAATTAGTGTGTCCGGCATTTCAAAAAACTTTTTTTATTTACAAGTTCCTGTCCAATGAAATCTTTTCAATAGGGAAAGTCTGGCATTATTTATTCATGTTCGGGACCAGTAGTTGACATTTTCTGGCTGTTTTAGCGGGACATTCTATAGCCTGGGACAAGCAAGAACTGGTTATATACAAAGCTTTAAAGAAAGAAAACATGGCGCATTTGAAGGGTTATCACTAGATTCCACGGACCTACGGTATGTGGGCCCAAGGCTTCTTATCGGGCAAAGAAATTATTGTACAGAATAGTCTGTGGACGAGACATTTTGTAAGTGGTTTCCCGTAAATCGTTCCTGAAAGTACACTGTTTTGGGAAGAGAAAAATATGTAACATCTTAACTACGGCAAGGTTTTCAACTAAAAAATGGAATTATTGATTAAGATATTTTGTTTACATTCTCTTGTAACTTTTCACACGGTCACTTCGAACTTAAATATTGTAATACCGAAACGAATTTGTATCGATGAATTAAATTTTTTCTCCTCAATTTTAGGTATCGGCGAGTACTAACTGGAAAAGTCTAAGCACTTACTGCGCGTGCGTGTCCACAATTTCTTCACATGATTCCGAGAAGACGCCAAGGTCTAATAATAATAATAATAAACTTTATTAGGCACAGTATTCAAAAAGTTTACACTTATCTACATTATATAATAATATAACGACTATTTGTTCACGGCTTAAAACTCCAACTTGCCAACACTAGCTAAAATTCAACAATTCTGCAACAAATTCTCCGACATTATACCTCGGTAGTGCTGAACCATTTAATTTTTGTGGGGAGGGGGGCTGGAATATTTAGAAAATTTTTTTTTTAATTGTTAAATGTTAATTGTTTTTTAATTGCTAATGGTTAGCGCTAACCATGTAGCCCCAAAACTAAACTAATTAAAAATTTTAATAACGTAGTTGGCGTTTCCTTTTACGCCTTTCACATCATAATTTAAAAGTGAAATCAATTGCAGTTAAATCAGACAGAAAGTTTATTCAAACACGTCCCAAACGTGGACGTGGCTATAAACGCTGTAACTTTGTTGTATTTTTGTTACTCCCTGATAAAGCCTACAAAGAGGCGAAACGCGTCGAAGAATAAAAGAAGTTTTAAATACAATTCGTCGGTCTGATCATAAGTCACTGTTAAAACATAAAAAAATTGCATTCAAGCGGTATAGTCAGTAGCAAGAAGCATATTGTCAATTCACTTGAGCCTGCACTTTTTATTTACAGCAGTCCTGCAGTCACGATTTGTAAAAATAAACAAGTTGACCGAATGACCAGTTTTGAATTCCTAGTTGCTGCTGATCTAAATGACTGCAGATTCGTCATAAAATAGTACAATTATAGGGCTACACGTAAAGTAAAACCCTAACTCAGAGTTTCTGGAGTGTTTTGCTCCGTCGTCAGAGAGTTTTGATTTGGTTCAATATTTCAAAATTATAAGGCCATGTCCGTGTTATGTTCTCTCGTGGGATATCTAAGTTATTGTACAGAGTCAATACAAATGCAGATTCGTTTTATAAAGTCTTAGCCTCATTTTCTTGTTAAAAATATTCAAAATTACTTGCGACAGAAAGCGAGAAGTCACACCACCAACAATAAAGCGTTTTCACATGACGTCATAACAGCCATGTTGGTGTACTCTTAACAAAAGAATTTTGATTATTTCTTTTGTTTGGGACACCAACATGGCCGCTATGTC
>JANCMA020008272.1:0-17604 GCA_024336925.2 Zoanthus solanderi
CATAATGCGTTTCGGCAAATTCAATATGGCTGACGTCACGTTCGATGGCTTCCGACTCTTCACGGAAATAAAATGCCTACAAATCACAATCGATCACAAGCTCCAATGCCCACAAGTTCTTTTTACTTGGTAATAATACTTAATAGTTGTGAAAATTGGAGTGACCACATGTGCTCTTTGAGCGCCTTTTATTATAACAATATAATTGAAACCTAATTGAAAAATATCTCACTAGAGTCCCAGAGGCTTTTTATAGGAAATGAAATTTAGCTCAAACTACAACTCGTTAACTTTTTACCTCGGACAAAACCAGAAGTTGGTCGGCTTCCTTCAAAAACTGCAGCTGATGAGTAACGAGAATGCGGGGCTTGTCTGATAAATACTGCGATATACACCTACAATATAATAAGGGGTGGAGATTACACAGTACATTTCACTTTTTATTTAGCCGAACATAAATTTGAGCAACTAAGGTAAAGTACTTCAAGAGAAATTTGTAAAACTTTGTTTCAGTAATATTTCATTAAGTAATCGAATAATTTATTATGAAAATAAAATCGTTATTAATTAAGTTTTGCTAACGCATGAGCAAATATAAAATAAAACGGTAAGATTTATTGACGTTTCGGCATCCTCTCAATGCCATTATCAAGATTAAAGTATTTACAATTCAAGTGATGCAATAAGCTGACAAAAGACAATGGTTCAAATAACTTCATGCGAAAGGGAGTTCATGTTCGCTAAGTGATGAAAATTAGCAAACACGATAACTGAACAAATAAAATAAAACATTATTGAACAAATGGTTTAAGTACTTAGCAAAATGAGAATCTAGGTGAATAACCACTGGCTTAAAATCAAATAAAAACTTTAGCAGTAATTGAGCCACTCTGCACATTGAGCTCTGGTTTCTGTTGTCTAATAAAACCGTTGACTGACAAATATTGATTGTTGCCGTTTGTTTTTTTGGACAACTTTTCGCCCAGATCTGTAATTTTAGCAATCAAAACAGTTGGAGATTTCCTTAAAATCCTGTGTTAATCCCTTCAAAGACCGACTCACTTGTCAAACAGATGCCTTCCTACATGAGCATCTACTGCACTTAGTGGATCATCCATCAAGTAAACGTCAGCGTTGAAGTACACAGCCCTGGAATGCAAACGTTTTGATTGATTTGATGTATGTATTTTATGATATCTAAACCTTTTACGCTAGATTAGAGTCAAGCTATTCTTTACGAAGTCGTTTGCACACAAATTGCTAAGGTATCAAGTCCAAGGGGCTGTTTACATGATACAGGATCGAGTTCGATCCGGAATGAAAAACAACATTTGGTACCGTGTTTACATGAAAGTGTTTCCAAATGAACTCATACAGAACGAGGACTAACTAAGTAAAGAGCCCGCAAAAGGGCAGCAGAAAACCAAAGAAAAACAAGACTACGCGTGCGCTGACCGAGACGTGCACCAGTCTCGTTCCGGAATGAGCTTTGATCTCTGTTTATAGGATGCCGGGATAGGATCTCGCACTGGAATGAAGGTTTTGATCCGGAACGAAACCCGGTGCGAACTCGATCCGGAATTACTTCACTTTCGTTCCTGAGTCATGTGCACTGTGCACTCAAATGCAAAGTTACAAGAGGGGGAATGGAGAAACTGGAGTGAGCTCATTCTGGATTGAAAAACTCGATCCGGTATCATATAAACAGCCACAAACTAAATGAACATTCAGTCCGAATATCGAGAAGCAGAATGAATTAACCAAGCAAAAAGTAAAACCTATCAGTCTGCCTTAGAATTACAACTTATAACATGCACATCATCCCAACAACTCGCTTGCTGAAATCATTCTTGGGCATATCTCGAAATAAGGTTGGGGTCTTTTACTTCCTGAGTATAATCGCATTCCATGCTATGTCGACTCTCTCCCTTCTACAGACTCTTTCAGTAACTACCTAGCCACCTAAGGCTCTGGCCACTACTCACTCCCACTTAATCCTTCCATCACCATATCAGCCACTTGTCTTCCCACTGTGCTCTACCCCTCCATCATCTTTCTAAGTTACTTCTCACTGTAACCTAACCTCTATCAATTGTGGTCCTCTTCGGCCACTACTTCAACCTTTTATAATATTCTAAGCCATTTCCCATTCTAGCGCACTCTTCCATCACCTTTTAAACCACTTCCCACCCCACTCTAGCATTCAATCCTAAAAACGTTTTGACACACATCAGTACCTCGCTAGGTTAACCCGCGCCCTCTGCCCTCCACTGAGTGACACACCTCTTTCACCAACTAAAGTCATATCTCCATCTGGAAGCTGCTCAATATCCTAAGAGATGGGTTGAACATATATAACTCTTTAGTATAACCCAATAAGAAAATAATAAAAATATTAATAATAATAATAATAATGATAATAACAACAATAATAATAAGATATTTATTAAAATAGATACTTAGAAGCAAACGTGTAAGTTTACAAAATCTCTATGGACAAAAGGTTTGACTCTGACTCTTGATATTTTTCAAACCAGATGTTTCAGCTAATGCTTAACCTTCATCAGTGATATGAAAACGAAGATTACAAATGTAAAAGTCCAATATAAAATGAAAGAGACACCTATTTATAAAACATCGTTTGAAACGCTCCGTTGTTAAAGCTGGTAATATAAAACTGTGCCCCCTCTTGCGAAGTATCCGCGTTTTCTTTTTTGGAAGGAGATCACTCATACAGTGACTGTCGCTAGAAACTAACTTTTCCACAATTGCATTTCATTTTCCCATATAATTTCTAAAATGGGTTTAAACTTGCTTGTATAACAATACTTCTTATTAACCCTGCAGTTGTTTGGTTAGTTAAACAACGAACAACCAACATTAAATTTTCAACATGAAAACTTTCATTTCTAGCTTTCTGATGGTTCGGTTATAACTTCATATTTGGTATGACCTTTTATGGAACCGATACAAAGATTTCGAAATCCAAGCTAAAAAAGTTTAACGAAATTTAAAAGAATATTCCATTCACACTTGTTGGATATGATGTGATTAGAGCCAACTGGGTACTTCACACCTTGTCAGTTATCTATCGCTTGTGGAATATTTAGACATTCAGATCCAGGACACAATGACTCTTGACGCTACCAGAAGTAAGATGTTTGTACAATAGACATATAGCGTTCTTACGACGCAATTATCGCTTCAGGCTTTTGGCAGTCATTGCGTCCTAAGCAACTGTCACATCGTGGATATTAAAGTCCCTATTTCTAAATATTCAATTTGCCCAAAGCTGGTTTTAAAACATTCTTTCCCTTCACTAAATACTAAAACAATCGCACTCCTTGGAATCGACGGACCTCTTCATATTGTTTCGAGTAGTTGCTTACCTTGTCTAAAGCACAAACTTTCAATACTTCCTCATATCGTTTCTTTTCGTGTTTTTGACCAAACAGGATGTTTTGCCTGAGTGAGCCATTAAAGATCCAGGCTTGCTGAGAAGCGTATCCAATCTTTCCTTTCACAGTGATGGTTCCTTTTGAGAGAGGAAGTTCGCCCACGATTGACATCAACAAAGAAGACTGTGGGGGAGAAAATGACTGTGAACGACTTGAAAAAGGAAGACTAGGATGAACATTATAATACCGTAAAGGCCTTAAAAGTTGTAGTTACCTTTTAGTAATAGCAAAAATGTTAGTATCACTCTTGCTACCACTGTCACAATTGCGGTCGCTGTTGAAGGCAATATCCCTGCTACCATCCCTGCCACAGTCCATAGAGATATCCCGACTGCCCCCCCTATCAATATCCCTAGAGCTATCCCTGTTGCCAACCTTACCACTAATACTAGTTAAAGCTATCCCTACTGTCATCCCTATCAATATCCCTAGAGCTATCCCAATTCCCAACCCTACCACTAATACTAGTTAGAGCTATCCCTATTGCCATCAGTGCCAATGTCCCTAGAGCTATCACTATATCTGTCACTGTTACCGTCCTTAGTTATCATTTAAAATGCTTCTATCCCTATTGCTATAACTATCTCTGTTACTGTCCCTATAAATACAGCCACTGCCATCCGTTTCACTGTCGCAAAAGCTATGGCCATAACTGTCACGGTTACAGTCCCTATAGTTGTAAATATCCGTTTTTCCCATTGTCATCACTGTTCCTGTTTCTGTCCCTACGGTTATCGCTATCCATATTAATAATCCTATTGTTCCGTCATTCTTATCATTGTTTCTATAGATGTTGCTTTATCTGTCATTGTAACTGTCCCAAAAGTTATCAATATCCGTGTCATTGTCCATACAGATGTTGCTAATGTATCCATGTTATTGTTACTGTCAATATGGTGATCGCTATTTACTATTCATACAGCAATTTCTATTCCTGTCATTGTTGCTACCGCTGCTGTCCTTTACTCTTGTACTATACATCTCCTGTCATTATCAAGAGATCTACAACACAAGTTTAAAAACAAATGTAACAATAAACAATAAAGCCACATCAATATTACCTTTCCAGATCCAACAGGGCCAATGACACCAAGCAGTTCTCCCTGTTTAAAAAGTATCAATGATATCAGGGCGTCAAGAACAATCAAATAACAAAGGAAAAACGTCACAGAGCTAGTGATGCAGCAAACATAATGTGTGAAACTGGAATATGTAAAATTTGCAAATTAATTTTTACTAAGTAATAAAATATTTAAACTGTTTGAACGATTTTTAAAAACAAGTGAGGACGGTCAGCGAAACAAACAAACGGTAATTCATACAACTCAAAAATGAAGGCTTTGTAATTATCGTAGTTAGTAGTATGAAGAGCGAACTTTTGAGCGTTGATCATCAGTCATCACATCAATTGATCCAACAAAGGTCAAAGCTCGAAATATCAGCTTATTTAACCAACTTCTACGCTGATAAAAAAAATGAGTTGTCAATATTTAATGAGAACATTTTCTTGGTACATTGCTGCTCGGTTTTGAAGCACGGAGACTAGATGCTGCAAACATTGAATAGTATAGTTTTAATCAATTTGTTTATTCACGAACGGTTTGTTATTGAGCCGCCGTTTAAACCGGCGTTATGGCAATACAACTGAACAGGTTAAGGATTTAATCAAACATGAGATAAAGTCTATCTAAATAAATAACTTTATTTAAAGAAGGTTTAAAAAGTATTTTTAAAATACACCAGTTTAGTCATAGACTAATCTTACACTGGGCCTTCTGAAAATAAATAAAAATAATGAAACACTAAATAAATTTAGATAATGGAGAATAACCACCTGTTAAACTAACACAGGAATATGTGACTTCTGGCACATTATTTAAGTGTGCATGTGCGGAACTGTAGGAGAGAAAATGGCAGCAGGCTTGAAAGTCAGCAAGGAAGTTTAATTTGAGTCTGAGAATCAGAGAAACTATACGTTACCTTGCATCTGAATGACTTTGGTCAGTATAAGAGAAATCTTTTATTCCCCTCAAAATAAAGACAAAGGCTAACCCATTTCCAAACCAAATAAATTACAATTCACACATTATACCATGGTTGCCTCGAATGTCCAGCCATTTTGTTTGTTCTTCCACTTTTGTTTCTTTAAGTACCCTTGAATATGTGTCCCACTCTTCAATGTACTGAGCAGAATTAATTTTAGTCTGATCTTTTGCATCAGTAAGGTCTCCTAAGAGATATGCAGAAAACAAAATATTAATAATAAGATAAAATGCATCTTTACTTTGATCACAGGATTGAAATTGTTTTTTAGTGATTAACAAGGGCATAGCTAGGGGGTTCCAGGGGTTTTGGAACCCCCCTCTCACACCTAGCCAATATTCTTACTGATCAAAAAAACTTCAAAATGCTAAGATGGGTGATTCTATAACATGCACGTGTACATTTAAGTCTTTAAAGCAATAAATCATTGAAAACGTTTTTTTGCCTCCTTGCATCACTTTTTAACTTGAAACAGAAGGAAGAGATCCTTCACTGCACTGTCAATTTTTATTACTGACCAAACAACTTTTGGTAATTTGGAACGCCCCTCTTAAAAATGCTGGCTACGCCCTTGTGATATATAATATGATCACAGAAAACAAATTACAGTAAAATAACAAGCTATTAATATTTTAAGTTTTAATACAAACAATGCCTTTTTTTTTAAAGTTTTTCCATGGTACTCACTAACTGATGATAACAAAATTCCAGGTCTGACATTTTCCAGATATACTCCCGCAGGGTAAACCCAGCCCAAAATTCTCTCTTGGCGAAAACAAATGATATCAAGTAATTTCTGCCACAGTAAGAAGCATTAATTGGTATATTAATTAATGCATTGTCTGACTAAACATAAAATTATTATGTAGCAACTCAATGTACTTTTTTAGTTCAGAAGACCTTTATAACAATACACCATTCTGAATGCAATCTGAGTAACACAGAATCAGTCTACCTTTTCCCTGAAGGCATTACATCAAATGAATGTAATATTTTTAGTGAGAAATACTAGACAGTTTTTCTGTGGTGCTCACTGACTGACAATAACAAAATTGCAGGAATACAAGGAAATTATCTGTTTTATCCAGGAGTTTTCAAGGGCCCTGGAAGAAAATTTCAGGAGTTTTCCAGGAATTCTAAGGAGGGTCTATTATAGGGGGTATGGCTTTCCGTAAACCGCCACAGTTTTTCGCTTCACTCTGTAATCTGCTGCCATATTTTGTCATAAAAATCGGCACATTTGCAAAACTATGATTCAATATTGAGCCTTTAAAAAACTTATCACTAAAAAGACTAAATGTTGATAGTTACTTAAATTAGTTAGGGTGCATATGGTTTATACGAACTACACTTTAAAGCCAAGGCTAGAGAACAAACAAACAATTTTTTTTAACACCCTGAAGCTGTATTCCACTCAAAAAATTGGAATCAACCATAAACCGTGAGCAATAAATGCTATTTTTCCACCATCACACAATGAAATCTTAACTGCCTACCACTCAGAAAAGGTGCGTATTTCCGTAAACTGATAGATAAAAAAGGGTCAAACCGCCAAACAGCCAGACTATAATAGACCCCCTCTAAGAGTAGTAAGCACCATGATTTTCATTATCGATTTATTCATTCCTTTTATACAGTTACAATAGTTAGTTTGCACTTTTGAATGGTCCATCATGCAAATGAACATTATTTAATGAATTCATTAGTCAAAACTCACCAGTTACAAGGACAAGTGGTGGACTTATGATTTTGATGTTTTCAGAACAAAAAGTCTTTAAGTCTTTAGCTCTTTCTGGTGCACGATACTTGCTTATATGGATGTCAGTTATCTGAAATAATCATAATGATATGATAAAAGCAATATCCAATAAACATACTGTATATTAAATAAAAATATCACAGAGAATAAAAGAACAAATCAAACTAGCTTTGGTGTTTTCAGCTGTCTCTCTTACAGAATTCACTCTTTTTCCCCTTCTTGTCTGAATCTTGAAACAAACGGGAGATTTCAGGTCTTTACCATGAGGCAGAAGGAAAGATAAAAAAAACGGGAGGGTTGACAGGTCTAATTTGTTTTGCTCTGTAGACTGACATCAACTTACATCAGAAAGTATTTCATTTCAATAATTAAAATTAACCTATAGGCAAGTGACACTTTGTGCAAACATAAAATTATGTAAAATGTTTACCTTTTACCATTACTTATGTTCCCTATGGGAACCTGAGCCTGTTTGCTAACTATGCCATGCTGATGAGGCCTAAAAAGGCCGAAACAGCTGTCCATGGCTGCTAGCAATCAGGCTCACTATTTTTTATAGTAGATTTAATTGTTAATGCCCGCTACCAACGTGGCCATCGTGCCCTAATCGTGGCTTTAAGTTAGCTACTAGCACATTTGTGCTATTTACACTTGACGTTGCTCTTAGGTGAGTTCTTTTTGTTGATTTGTTCCGAACAATTGGCCTATTAATCAGCGAGTGACATCTGTATTATCTAAGAAGTGTAAAAATAACCTGAAGAAGTTTATAATTAAGTTACTTGATTGCATTATTGATATGATAATGCATGATTGCTATATTACAATGGTTGCAATTTTTTATTTTTATTATTTTATTATTATTTTATTTTATTTTTTTTGAAATGGGAATTAAGGAGATTGAGGAATCTCGGGTACAGGTCTATGACTTCCTGGTTCATTGGCACTTAGCAGTTGTTATATCTAGTAATAATACTTATTATTGATATTCTTTTTAGATAGTTGTACCTACTTATAAGATAAGATAAGACAAATAACATTCTTAAGATAAATAACATACTTAATTGCCTACTTACGCATCTTACTTACACGACGACTTCACAGTGCACAAAAGTGGTCTTTTAATAATAGTATAAAGCGCTGAACTGAAAATCTTGGACACGTAAATGCATTGTCTAAAGAATGTTTCCTATTCGTTAGATCTTGTGCTCAATCCAGGACACGGCGCTATGCTTCACGAAGTACGTGTCCATTTCGAATGTTAGTTCGTAGATAAATAATTGGAAAGAGTTCAGTGTTGTCGACATGTGTTCACATTTCAAAGATTCTCAAACTGATGAAGCTGTTGATGAGTATTTCATTTGGGCAAAGTGGACTAGACTTCGCACTGAAAATTGAAAAGCCGCTTAGTAGCCAAGCTATTTATGTTGCATGGCAACAGTCACTTACATAAATTTCGCATATATTACCAACATCCAGCTCGTGTGGTTCATTAAGAGTCATTTTACTCCGGTCTGAAATTATAATGCTTAGATAGCCATATACTTGTATACTTGCAAGTAGCTACTTTCTGCGCTAACCTTGTTACTTGCCAACTTATGACATTGCACTAAAACTTGCTGATGACTGAGCCACAAAGCCAACTCCAGAAACTTTGAGTCAAAGTTTTAGTCTCGATCCGTTTTTTAAATTTTAGCACTGGCACAAATTCTTGAGCACTCGTATAGTACAGTGGAAGTCGCCTTCTCGCGTGTTTCTAACTACTTAGCTACCAACTTGCCAACCTGTCTATCCACTTTCCTACCTTCATGCGGATCTTTTTACCCACAGTCCTACCTTTGTATCTACTTACCTACCTACCTATGGATCTTCCTACCTACAGTCCTACTTACGTTTCTACTTGCCTACCTATCTATGTTTCTTTCTGGTTACAGTCCTACCTATTTATCTATTTGCCTTCCTACCTGTGGATCTTCCTACCTACAGTCCTACTTACTTTTCTACTTACCTACCTATCTATGGTTCTTTCTAGCTACAGTCCTACCTATCTATCTATTTTCCTTCCTACCTGTGGATCTTTCTATCTACAGTCCTACCTATCTATCTATTTACCTTCCTACCCATGGATCTTTCTACCTATAGACTTAACTACCTTTCTACTTACCTTCCTACCTATGGATCTTTCTACTTGGCCACCTATCAAGAGACCTACCTACCTACACACCTACTTACCAACCAAATTACCCAAAGACCTATTTATCTACCTTCCTGGTTAACCGCTAACCTGCATATGTACATTTTTACCTTTGAAACCATTTGATTATCCTCCTACCTGATTAACAATCAATCTACTTACACATTTATCGCCTTGGTTCTAGCCTACATACGTATTTAGCAATTCAATAAAATAACGAATTATTTGTTAATAACAGCCCTATATGTTTATATATAACTAAGCACTTTTAGACTCAAGAACTCTCTTCCTCCGGACGTTGTGTCTTCTGACACTCAAAACGCCTTTGAACAGTTCGCCATGCCAGCCATAAGATTAAGAAAGATACCTAGCCACCTTCGCAGGCTTTAAGCTTACAGCCCTCTTGATATTAGAGTTAATCTATATATATGAGAGTATTTATGATAAATTCTAAGCAATTTAAAAAGCAAATGAATTAATCTGGCAAGTATACTTAGTATCGATTGCTACTGTTGTTAAACCAAAAGAACATAGAATACGTGCTCCACAAATACAATTCTTTTCAACTAAACATGCTTGGTGTAAATTATTTTTAGACAATCAACATTCAGAGCCGGTCCTTGCAGAGTTGAACTTTGAACCCACTGGAAATAAACTGGTACCCTCTTTTAATAAAGACGTTAAAACTTATAAAATGGAGGTAGCATTTCGGACAATGACCATACAGATCTGGGCGCGAACTGCTTTTTGTCGTTTTCGAGTGGAACTGGACACAGAGTTGACAAGGTTGGTTTGAGGAATATATTAATGAACGATAGAAGATGTACGTAGGATGAAGGAGGCAGCGTGGCTCAGTGGTCAGAGTTGGGGATTTGAATGCGAAAGACCCGGGTTCAAATCCCCGACTTCGACAACTGAATGAATTTGTCCTCGGTGATCCCAGGGGCAAATCCACCTCACTTTGTAATTAACCAACTTATTTGCCTCCTACCAGTTGGGATTCTTAAATGGGAGAGAGGTGGGTTTTAACATCACACTGAAAAGCCCCTTTTGGCTTTAGGAGAGTTGTCATTACGTATTTATATCTTTTTATTTTTTATGTAAAAGTTAATCATAGATTTTCTACAATGACATATGTAATGTTGCTAGATTCTCTCAACTAAATCTCATACTTTTTATAAGAGCCGTTTGGGAGGATTTCACTTTTCATCTTGCACAAAATATTTTATCCATTAAGATCCTTAATTCTCATTACCAAATGAATCATTTTGTATGAGATATGTTGGGAGAATTAAGCTGTTGATAAACTGCCTGAGGTTGAAAGGGTTAAAGCCTAGTGATCACCAACCTTTGGAGAAAACTATTAGTGAAAAATAATTCTTTTTGGTTTGCTTCCACCTTTCTTTGCTTTCTGTGGTAGAGGAAAACAAACCGCAGTTCAGGCATGGAATACCACCGGTATTTCACAGTCTATCCATCCCTCAGAGCACGATAACAGAGGAACAACATCAACTGCTAGAACGATTTGTCATCCTTATTTATAAAATAATTTGAATAGTTCGTGGGTTTTGATTGGTCTACAACTGTGTTTTCATAGCGCTATGAAGCACGAAAATGACGTGAGCAATTTGGTTTTGTGAGAATTCTCGAGCAGGTGAAAAAAAAACCTCGACTACGTCTCGGATTTCACTGATCTGCTCTCGAATTCGCCAGTCTTTATTCTCTCAAGGAAGAAGCATCAAAAGTATCCCACCTACACAAGCTGATCTTGAACAGTATTCAAGAAGAGCAGCGTATCAATCTGGACATGTATGGGGCAGAACCCTCGATACCATACAAGAACTACCAAGCCCAAAAGATTGCGGATGGCAGCTCTCTAATTCCATCAAATGGATACCAACTCGGACGACGCTACTAGAGGCTTCAAAGGTTTGCAAAGAGCTTATTAAATGTGGCTGTAAGCAAGGCTGTTGTGATCTATGTAAATGCACCAAAGTCAGCCTTTCATGAACCGCTCTGTGTCACTGTGCAGGGCATTGTTACGAAGACTAAACTGTATGGAACGTACGCACGGGCAGGTGGCACTTGTTCACGAATCATTTATCTATTTTAGTATGAGAAAAACTCCAAAATTTATTTTGCGCTCGAGCGAAGCGAGAACGCATACTAATCGTGTCGATTTCGAGCCTATATATATATAGAAACATAGAAAAAGCTCGATGCCATCGTATTTCAGGGTCTTTCGGAAGGAAGCCTCTTTTTAAGGTTATCGCAAACCAGTTTAAAATCGCAGAGGCCTGGGTACTGTCGGGCTAAAGGGCGGCATCCCGGGAAAGATCCGTAGCTCGATCTATCGCATTTCAGGGTCTTTTGGAAGGAAGCCTCGCTTTCATGTTATTGTCGCGCTAAAGGGCGATATCGTGAGAAAAACTGTAGTAATTTTGGAAGCTCCAACCAGCTAGAACGCAAACTCGGCTCTTTTTTTTATTCGGTTACTTTATTCAGTCAGTTCTTAACAAAATAGAAATGCCTCAAACGTATTTGCCTAATCTTTGATTCTTCTTCTTCTTATGTCCTAACTCCTTACTGGAGTATCGGGCTTTTATCAAATCTCTCCATCTCTTTCTGTCCTTGGCCACTTGTTCCGCTTCCCTCCATGTCTCAAACCCATTCTCCCGTCTCTCTCTTTCTACTGTTCTCCTCCATGTCTCCTTCGGCCAACCTCTTTTCCTTTTCCCCTCTGGTGCCCATGTGATAGCTGTAAATCTTTGATTACTACTAGTATAAATCTATTGTATGGTTGTCATCAAGAAAAGATTATACGACCGTGTTGATAGCTAACTGGAAGCCACCAAAGTGGGCACTATCAGCGATAGCGGGCATTAAAACCTTACACTACTGTCATTAATAGTAAGCCTAAATGGTATAGCAGCCGTGGATAGCTGTTTCGGCTTTTTTGGGCCTCAGTCATCAACATTACATAGCTAACAAACAGACTTAGGTTAATGCCCGCTATAAATTTGACCTTAGGGTCCATTTTAGTGGCTTTAAGTTAGCTACTAGCACGCATGTGCTATCTATACTTGATGCTCATCATTTAAGTCACATCCCACAAGCATTGCGCTTCTACTTTAGTTTGATTATGTTCAGTGTATGTTTTTATTTTGTGTATTTATGTTTGATTGCAGATATTTTAAAATCAGTTTTAAAATTTTAAAGCTAGACTACAGTTTTTAGCCTGGATTAGGTTTTTTTTGTCGAGTTGTCCACCTGATGCGAATTCGAATGTAGAAGAGTAGCTTTGGGATTGGGTGCATGCGCAGTTCGGAGAAACCTTGTTCATTTTGTTAGTTTGACTGGATTGTTAATTAAAATCTAAAGTCGACCGAAAACATTTGTCTTGTCATTATTTTTAACATTTTTACCTATCTTTTAACCTTATCTGAATGTAATTGTTTCAATATTTTGTGTAGCAATTGTTAAATCTTTTCTAAAGTCATTTAACAATCTGCTTCATTAGCATAAAACTTTAGATAGCAAATGAACAAAGAGGATTAAGATTTAATAGAGTTTAAAACTTGAAAAAGCTTGTCAAGCGAACGAAAATAAAAACTCCTAGTTCTATTCACGCATTTTAAAGAAGATAAAAGCTTTAAAAAATCTCAAAAAATGTTAAATAACAACGCTATTGTATTACAGGAATAGTTTTTTACTACAACTTTTACGGAGCTGGCAAAAAAAAAATACTTAAGACTTATGATAAAACTTTTAAAAGTATTCTGTTCCACTTTTTGTGTTTGTCTATTCAAGGCATTTCAATCAGCTGCTACGGAAAAACGAAAATTGAAACGAATTTCGATTTTGCCTGCCCGATTCGGAAGTAAAGTTATATATATAAAATAAATTTTGAGTCCTATGTTTTACTCTTTTTACCTTGGCAAATTTTGTGGCAGATGTCTTTACCGATTAATCAAAACTCAAAAATTGGCTTTTTCTACACGAGTGCCTGTCATCTATATAAACCAATTCGATTGAACATCGACAGAAATTAACATCACATTGGTATCAAGCTTCGCTTTGTAGACTTAATTTCCTGTTTCTACAAGCGGCAATGCTCTTCAACGTCCGTTTATATTAAATGAAGGTTGTTTCTTGTTATCGCAGCCTGCTTTTCCGGTAGATTGCGTTTCCGCAATTCAGCGTGAATTTATCCTTGGTAAATTTTGTGGCAGATGTCTTTACCGATTAATCAAAACTCAAAAATTGGCTTTTTCTACAGGAGTGCCTCTCATCTATAAACCAATTCGATTGAACATCGACAGAAATTAAACATCACTTTGGTATGAAGTTTCGCTTTGTAGACTAAATAAATACTTTCCGGTTTCTACAAATCTGTACATTTGTAAAAGCGGCAATGCACTTCAACGTCCGTCTTTATTAAATGAAGGTTGCTTCTTGTTATGGCAGCCTGCTTTTCCGGTAGATTGCGTTTCCTCAATTCAACGTGAATTTATAGTAAAAAGTAGAGTAAACATTTATTACGGGTACACTTTTGAAAGTTGTTCCATCTATAAATGGGATTTAAACTAAATAACTGTTGCAAAATGCTTTAATTTTTGTGAATGCTATTGTAAAATTGAGATCTAAGTTTAAGTTTTAAGTTTCAAGTTTATTAAGTTTTCCAAAAAGTTACTTACAATGAACACCGCCTGCAAATAGTGAGCTAATCTAAAAAAAAAAGATCTATATGAGCATAGTTAATACGAGTGCGCATTCATCTCGGCCATCGGCAGACGAACTCATCAATCGTTCTTTTTTGCCGTATCTCAAAAACGTGCTGTTATTGCAAGCTGTGGTTTGATTAATCACAAAAGCATTATAAAACTAAATATTTAATCAACTATATATTTTTTTCATTTTTATTTTTACTTAGAAGCAAGAAAATTAGCTCTGGATTGTATTCTTTATAAAATCTTTCATGCACGACGTATAAATAATAATGATCAGTGAAAAGCTATTTTTTGCTTTTCTGTTTTCAGACCTTTGAGTTATTCTTTGGGCATTGGTTGGAATAAAGTAGTTTTAAAAGTTGTCGACACCAGCCACTCGATGACTCGGGTCTCGAACAGATATATGGTTTTTGTCTATCGCCAAAGTCGTGTGAAGAAAACAAGAAAATTTAACAATAGTCAAACCCACGAAGCCTGTGGTTTGATTCAGGTATATTTTATAGACACAACAGTATTCAGACGATTGGTGCATATCTCGAATAACGTATAAACAAAATTTTCAACACTGTTGAAGTGCCAAAGCTTTAGCTTAACACAGTTTATAAACCGTTTTTTCTCCTTTTAAAAGCCGTATGTTTTTTTTTTAGAATTTTAAGGCTGATGACAGCCTTAAAAAGTTGATTTGAATGTGATTTCGCATTAAATCACTTCGAACAACTGAAAGTTTTTACGTTGGAATATCTGAGAATTATTTTACCATGGTTGCTAAACAATTAATCAAAACCTTTCAATTTTAAAACATAAATTTCCGCCGGCTATACATTTTTCTTGTTGAGCACTTCAGACTGAATAGAACCGTTTCACATCCAGAGACGAAATGAGCTAAAAGAATCGCAAAACGAGAAGGAAGTATTACGAGAATTTTTTTGGCTTTTGGTTTGTGGAAGCGAAGAAGATTAACGCTTGGTCATAAAATCTTGGTCTTTCAACGCTAGTGAGATAAACGCTTATTCTTCCCAGAATTTCTCTTAATTTACAATTGCACAATAAGTATTAGTACCTAGACTACTGCACATTGAAGCACATACCTTACAAATTTTTAATTGATATTTGCTGTCCTAGGAGTGCAGTCGCATGCGAGTGATGCCAACCAATCCGTGTGGCCTACACAAACTTCAAGACGATTCTTGGAAGGCCTTTCTCCGTCGGCAAACCGGGTTGAAAATCTGTCATACTGGGCAAGAACAAGGTATTGTATTTAGTATAGCATAAATCAATATTTGATTTTGATCTGGTGAATCAAAACATTTTTATTAAAGGTGAAAATGGAAGTTGTCTGTATTTACCCTCTTGAACAAAAATATAAACATTATGTATTCGAGTTCTTGTAATCAACGGATGTGATGTTTCCCACAATCTCTAAGTAGTGGTTTTGTTTGACGTCATATCCTTGTCACAGTAGGCTGTTTAGATTGTTCAGAAACACAAATCAACCTTTAGCAGCAGTTTTTAATTCGTTTGATAACAGAAAAACTGAAATCTGTGTCTTGTTTACTATTTCAATTTGTTATATCGGCCTCCCAAAAAAATGTTTTATTTTGCGGTTTCCACTTTTAATTTTCTTTTTTAGTGTTTTTTATCACAAACAACTAGAAACTTCCTTCTTCCTATTATAAACAAAACGAATTAAGTTAAATTATTTGATTTGGCACATTTCAAAGGTTTTCTGTTTTTGCTTCGTTATATATTTTGATGTTTTGCCGTTTATTCACATTTTGGCTGCTTTTAATTTCATCTGTTATTTAAATTCGCTACAGATGTTAGAAGGAAATTCACTTTTTTAGCTGTAATGGGCTGTAAATTTGGTTCTTTGGTATCAGCTGGTGTTTTATTCCTTTGATGAATAACAAGCTAAGTTTTATGAGTTTTTTTAGACAGTTTTTTTGTTTTTGTTATACGTTGCGCGGAAATCCGAGTTATATCTCCAGGAGGCTAGAATGGTTTTTACAAGTGAGCGAAGCAAACGATTGATACATTTTTGACTCAAGAAGATGAAATTTTTGTAGGATTTTAAGATTTTTATTTATCTGTGGAAAAAGTTTTATCTTAGGAAAGTTTGAACAGTATATAAGAACTGTACTCTTCCTTAGAGACAACTGCTGTTATAAAATAATTTGGATAGTACATGGGTTTTGATTGGTCTACAAGTGTGTTTTCTAGCGCTATGAAGCACGAAAATGGCGTGAGCAATTCAATGTGGTTGACTGTCTCTGAGTTGTAAGAATTTAAAGTACACACTTCGTATATCGTCTTTCTCTTTGTTAAGACTGAAAATAATAATTTTATAAAAGAAATAAAACATGTTGTCCGTGCCTCCATAGCCTGTTGAAAACCTCGGTAAAATTTGTAAGAATTCTCGAGTATTTGAATGTCGTCTGGAGTTCTCACTGATCTGCTCTCGAATTCTCCCAAACGTTTGCCTCGGTTTTCACCAGGCTATGAATGTACTGAAAACATGTTTTACTTCTTAATTAGATGCAAAAGTGATTTAAACTTATTTTACCTTAACGTTACAACCTCCGAAAAAATAAAGAGTGTTCCATGATTCAACTTCGCTCCACGAGCTTACCCGTAGCATTTTCTGCATTTTCTGTTATCTTTGCTATCTAGTATGTTTAACACTTTGACGCCAGCATGTAAAGGACAACTTTGTACATCTTTAGTGTGCTTTGATTATATATTCAATTCTAAAACTACTTAAGTATGAAAAACGTGCTATATAGCACGAGGACTAGTACTTCACCGGATATTCTTATTTCTTTTTGCAGTATTCGTTATGTCGTTTTGTCATTCCAAGCCAATCGCCTTTTTCTCCAACACTACCTTTATTAACAAAATCCAAAGCAACAGAATAGTTCCTGTCGTTCAAAATGTCAGAAAAGTCATTGCACTTGCTGTCGACGTCAAGAGAGGACATATTTATTTCAGCGTTACTCAGGAACGAGAAAAGGCCATTCGTAGAGTGTCCATTTATGGAGGTGAGTTGACGGATATTATTAATGAAGATATTGGAACCTGTGAAGGTTTAGCTATTGAATGGCGCTCGAGGTTGCTTTATTGGACAGATGCATCTTACAAATGGATTCAGGTTTCTTGGCTGGATGGAAGTCATAGGAAAGTTTTGATTACAAGAGATTTATGGGAGCCAAGAGGAATTGCTGTTGATCCTTCAACCGGGTGAGCTATCTATATCAATAATATACATGAAAAAATTACTCGATTCTGATTGGCTAGGAGCAGTGCAGTTCAAGCGCAACACAAGTGCAAAAATGTGTAATACGAGTGAAAAATGTGTAACACCAGTGCAAATTACAAATGTTTTTCGATTGGTTAAGAAACAATAGAAATTTTGAATAAGCCAAT
>JANCMA020008371.1:0-17595 GCA_024336925.2 Zoanthus solanderi
CCACCCGGCCTCTGCTCTGTACGGCTATGCTGATATCGTTTGGTTTTAAATTTTTTTACTTCCAACGTATGAACTTTAAAAATTGGATATTTGAACAGACTATGGCACTAAGAGATTGAGTGGGGGTGTTTAACATCATTGGGCCGTCAGGATTTTACAAACTAATTATTAAATATTAGGCCATTTAAAAAAATCCCGATTTATTGTCAGCGATCGCACTTACTTTTGCCAGTGCATTGACTTTTTTATGTTTTTTAAAAAATAAATGTAGGACAAAAAAGTCGAAAAATATTTTCCCTGTTGCGTAAAAATTTGAAATATGACTTTACCATATCATTCAAGCTATATTGGAAATCTTGTTAACTAGTTAATGAATTTATTGCTGTACACAGTCAATTTAGCAGGAAATTTTAATGATATTTAGTGAGTACTATTAAACTGTTCATGTATTTTTCGCTAGCTGACTCGTGAAAAAAAAAATCAAACTTTCAAAATAAAGTTCCGTACCTGGGAGAACTTCTGGGCTGTTCGTTTTCTCCTGCGTTTGACCGCTTTGTCTCTTATTAAAGGCTGAGGCTGACTTCTTTTCGTTGTGGACATTGCTGCTGAATTTTGTGGCACTTCAGAGGTTAGTGGGGCTGCTGAAGTTTGTGGGGCTGCTGGATTTTGTGGCACTTCAGAGGTTAGTGGGGCTGCTGATGTTTGTGGGGTTGCTGGATTTTGTGGGGCTACTACTGCTGTCGTCGTTGTTGGTAGGAAAGAGTTCTCGGGCGATGAACTCTCTCCAAAATCCAATCCTGCTTCCCTGGCGACCTGTCTTGCTTTCTCCGTCACTTCTGCTACAGCTTCTCTCGCATCTGCTGATAAAAAATTACTAGAACACAACCTATTTTGTATTAGTAAAATTAATTCTTGTAAACAAGAGGACGAAATTGTAACCGACATTTTTTCTTTTAAAGCTCAATACTTATCTTCAAATCAATATGAGTTCAACTGTTTGCTCAATGAGTGTAATAAATGAGACGCTCTATGAGTTCAACTGTTCAGTAGTTTTCCAGGGTTTTTAAATGGGAGCTCCTTGTCTTTTGAATGCTATGATTGGTTAAAAAGGTAAACAAACCGATGATTGGTTGGAGGTTGCCATGAACACTCACATGCAAATCAAAGATAATGCGAAATTTATTTATTGATTGTTCAATTTTGGCAAATTTGAGCCCTTTAAAAAACAGTGTGGTTTCCGAGTAATCGAGGCACGAATTCTTTCTAAAGTTTAAGAAAAATGACTCCAAAAGTTGTTCATATTCTTTTAATAAAAAGTGTTGATAGTAAAAAATATTTATAGACAGACAAAAGAAAAATTTATTCGAAAAACCTGCAGTGAAATTGAGGCCAAGGTAGGGCCTTTTACTCTGCTTATATTTTATTATTAGAAGTATGCGTTATATATAAGTTAGAAGATCAGTGAAGTGCACTCAAAATCAAGTCCTCGTAATCGTTATTGAAATCTGTGTGGTTTATTATGTCGATAAACAAAACCTAAATATCCAAATACGCAGAATATCTGTTCTGCACCGTTAATTTCACGCTGGATATAGTTTTATAGTAAGGTAGTATGCTTCTTTCTCATTCGTAGCACTTTTACAACACAGGTCTATAAAATGAAGTCTAATAAAGAAGTTTATTTTCATTGGAAAGGAATATGGTTTTAAATCCTCGAAACTAAAACTTGTAGAGATCTTTAACTGACACTTTAGTAGTTTCGCATTTTAACCACTGTGATTGCCGGCACCAGTTAAAAGCAACTTGAAGCTCTTGAATGTTTTGGGTGAAGAAAGCAAGTTTAAAAAGTTTACTAGCCCCAAAATATTGAAATTTTGTTTTGTATTAGAAGGCATTTGAAAAAGAGACTGCTCGACCAGACAAATATTTCAAAATAATGTGTTTTGTTAATTATACCCATATTTCAAGAAATACTTTTATTAATTTAATTTAGTCATTAAATCCTGTTACTATTTTTAGAACAAGTCCCTATCTTTTTTTTGTTGTTTTAATTTATTTACTGTATCTGTAAATTTCATTTTTTACGTACACCTGCTCCAAAAACGTGAGAATATTTATAACGAAGGTGATCGGGGGTCATGCTCTCCCGGGAAATTTTGGCAACCTATATACTTTCTGAAATGCTAGTTCTGTGTATTTCTGGGAATAATTTTAAATGCCCGTCTTTGATGGTTTATGTTTCATTATTTTGGCCACAATTATCGATTTTTTTAAACTTTTTTGTTTGAAAATCTTGTTCGATGTAAACAGCGCTAATGAACAAAGTTCATACTTTTTAGTGAATACGCCGGGCAGGGTACAAAAATAAGTCTCGATCTCTAAAATAATAGGGGGTGGCTAGCGCCCCTATGCCACCCCCCAACCCCTGCTCTGCCGCCCTTGGAAAATGCTTCTTCAATGAAAAGTTAACTGCAACTGCATGAATTAATACTTAGTTTTGTGCTAACAAGTAATAACTGAATAAGCTTAAGAACAATTCAGGCTGTTATTAAAAATACTTAAGAACTTTAGACGTTCTTATAAAAGAGAGTCTTTCGTCATGATTTTACTTTATCTTAGGCTTAGCTAGACTCGATCTACCGTTCATTTTCATAGTAATTAATGTTAGAAATTTTAAATGTTTCGATTATACTCATAATGAAATATCTTTTATTTTATTATATTGAGTAAAAAGAAGTCGACGGTAGGTTTAAATCTGGATCAACAAAATCTTAACTTTCACTCCTACAAAGGATTACAGACAGTCCGAAACGTTAAATAGTTAAATTCTGTTACTACTACGGTTTGAAAATTATATTACTTGAAATTGTTTCTATTGACTGTTCACGTTTAATAGCACTTCTCAAAGAAGTTACCTTCGTTCAAATATTTCGTTCGTATTTGTTTCTGTAACTTGTAACTAAACATGCCTATAACTTTATGAGCGAGCTGCTCGATTCTAATAATTTACCGCTAGATGCATAGCTTAAACTAGGGCTTTCGTTCTTTCTTGCGCACTTCAAATTTTATGAAGATGTTAAAAACTCTTTGCGATCCAAAACATGACTGATTTATCTCAAGTTTTACCAGGTCGGATAGGTTTTATGAGAGCATGTTTTTATTTTCCTCTGTTTTTAGGCTCTGAAAGGCCATTTTTTGTCCAATATGCAAACCGAAAGTATACACAGTATTTCTTCCTATATTAACGTCTTTAAATGTCATTTTATCAGTTTATAAAATATAAATAACTTGTAAAACTTCTAAATATATAAAATTTTGCTATTTACAACTGACAGAAAGTGTATGACTTTGCAAGTGACCGAAATTTAATTTACTTATAATAACTTTTAATTTACATCAGTTTACGGATAGAATTCATTTAACGTCCGTTCCTTTACTAAAACGTAAAGAATTCGTCCTGCTTTTAAGATTTGGAAATGCGAACTTCAAAAGTGATAGTGTTATTACCGTACTCAATCACACGCGCAGAATTACTTAGAGGACTAGATGATTTCCAAAAGAAAAAAGTCAAGTATGTTAGAAGTTGCCATTGAATCAATAAAAATGTGATAAAAAGGAAATATTTTGACAACTTGAACTATATCGAAATCATTTTTGCAAAAACTAATATTTACAATAATAATTTTCGAAAAACACGATTAATAGTTCAAAACTATTTACAAAAGGTCATATTTTAAAAAACGTTATATCTTCGAATCGAAATGCATATATAGATAGTACTTAAAAAATATGTAACAAACCTTATCAGTTTTAAGTAAGACAATATTTTTAGAATTGCGTAAATGAAAGGAGAAAGTAGTCAGATATTTTTGGCAGAGTTAATGTTGATCCTTGTACCAAAGCGAGTGCTTGAGTTAATTTCCCCAAAAGCCAGTTCAACACTTTCAAAAAGTCATTCATATTGCTAAAGCGGTAAGCACAAGATCTTTGATCATCGGAAAATCAACGACCGTGACGCAGGGTACCTTTAAAGATATTCTGTTTAACTGTTCAGATTCCGAATAGTTTTCACTCCTCGAACAGATGGCTTTAGGAAATGTGACTCCTGCAGACTTAAGAAATAGATCAGTAACAGTATAAATTTTGAAATTCTCTTTTAACAAATTTAAAAGTCTTAAGAATAGCAAAACTATAAGTTACACAATGTTTAAAAATGTCCTCATGTAGTTCTATTTTTATTAAGTCTACCAATAAGTGACAATCCACAATGTATCAATCGCTTCCTGATGGTCCAACAGATCGGTTGATTTAAAATGATTTTGTTTATTTATTAAAGTAACTATGAGTTGTAAATGTAGTTAAAAATTGAACAGAAAATAAAAGTATTATTTTTCCCACCAACTGACATTCTTGTTTTATACTTGGACTGTCCGCGAGGATTACTTCATAGTTCACGTGATAATACCTATAAAAGAATTTTGCTTCCTGTTGATGATTGGCGTTGTTGACTGTGGGGGGCATACCCTGGGAGAGTGTTTCACACACGGAATATATAGCGGGGTCAACAGCGTGACAGATATTATTCTGCAAATGACTTTGAATAGGTTCAAAAAATCGCATATCATTTGAGACGTATCATTTGTATGAAAATTTGTGAGCGAAAACCCCAATTTGATGTTGGATTACCGGATATTGAAGGGCGTAAATAAAGCTGAACAACGCAGCATCGGTCGACTTGAAATCCGTGACAGTGTTGTGACAAAGCCATTGTTAGGTAAGTTTGAATTTTCATCACTTGCTTAGAAAAACTAAAACACGTATGAATGGTGTTTTCGATTCCAGAAAAGACGATTTTTAAATAGCTAATCTTATACGATGAATAATTATTATATTTCGCCGACTGTGATCAAAAGATCGCACGTGTCAACTTTTGTGTTGTTTGTTTTGTTTTTTATACGTCAAAATTAGTTTATTAATTCACTTTGACTTTCGAAAAAAGAACTTCGAAATGTTTCATTGTAATTTGTTAATTACAATGTAAAAAATTTGTAATTTATTCGAATATTTCCCGGGAAGTGAATTCGGTATCTGGCATTTGTCACTCAAACTTGTCTGGTTTTGAAACTTTTGCTGTGAGATCGAGAAGCCGGTTTCTTATTTTGCACATTCACAATGTGACCGAAAATCAGAGTACAAGATGGTCGAGACAATTTACAGATGAATCAAAGTTGATGTATAAATAATTATGAAGTCGAAAGACAAATTCTTAAGAAGATTTTGCCAACAGATGTTTCTTTGTTTCAGTAAAGTTTGCTATGAGAAGCAAACTTTGCTGTTGTTTAACTGGCGATTGGCTAATCACGGGCAAAGTTTGCTCCATCCGCCATGAGACAACGTTTTTCAACGCTGATTGGTTGAAAAGCTGGCAAAGTTTGCCCTTTCAGGCAAACTCAGTTTAGTCCATATTGTTTTGAGCCAGTCCATAGTGTCTTGAGCCAGTGATTAATGTTCTTTATATGTCATGTCTAGACTGCATTTGTGCAAATATCTGTATGTAACATATGATTGGCTAACTTAGGAAACAGTTTATCTTTTGAGTTTTAAGCTGTCAGCCTTCATGTTTAAACAGTAAATGGTAGTTGATATTTCGGTTTTAATATTAAACCATTTTCAAAACAAGTGAAAAGTACAGGTAATTGGTGAATGTGATACGGATACAATAGATTAAAACAAAGCTAATTCCTTAGTGGCTTAGAGTAGATACCATTATTTAGTACAGATCTTGATATTTTTATAAATAGAGGTTCAAGAAAATTAATATTAATAGTAATAATAACTTACAGTAATATTACAAATAAAGATCATTGATAAAAATGAAGAATGCAGCATTCACAAGATGACCATTTAACATGGGTTTCATTAAGGGCCGGGCACTAGGCAAATTGGCCACCTGTGATATCAGTTTTGTCTGGCAGCTTTCACTATCTCTGCAACTAAAGTATTGATTCTTTAAATTTTCAAAGCTTTGCATAAAATTTGCCTGGGGGCCAAATCTGAATGCTCTCCTGCTGCAAACCTTAATGAAAACCCTGATGTAATGTACTAAAAATATGGACTGGAATAACCAAGTTCCTTTTTTTTATTGTGAAAGTTTGATACTTTCCAAGCAAAGCAGAAAGTGATAAGCAAACCTTGAGATGAATTGAAATCGTTTACAAGAAGGAGGAAGACATTTGTTTCCAGTGTTTTTACTGTAGTTATTATTAAACTTGTTAGTAAGTAAATAATAATGAATAATAGCTAAAAATAGAAAATTGTCTAATTATCTTATAATTATTAATGAATTTGACACTAATAATTTTTTATTATTAATAGTGTTTGTTAACATGGTTTTATATTTTTTTCCCACAGCCTTTAAAGTGAATTTTGCCTGTAGTGGAATAAAGGCAGGGATAGTAGACCTTATCTTTGCACTAAACTACACCAGGATAAATGCTGGAATCATAGACCATTCATCTATGGAAGGGCTTAAGTTTTGTGTTCGCCGTTACTGCAATGAATCAGGTATAGTGTTCTTTGTAACATTTAAATTGAGCTGTTGTTGAAATAAAGTATGATTGTAATCATCATCATCGTCATCATCATCATCATCATCATCAATCCAATTTTGATCCGGTTTTATCCCTGTAAACGAGGGTGGCCGGATTTACCCCACTCTGCCAGCAATCTCTACCACTCCCACTCTCTATCTCGCTCCATTCTTTGCATCCTCCTTCTTCAAACCAACACTCTTACTCTCCTTCTCCACTTTGATCTTCATGTCTTCCTTGGTCGTCCTCGCTTCCTTATTCCCTTCACTTCAAATTCCAATGCCTTCCTCAAAACATGGCCATCATCCCTCCTTAACACATGCCCGTACCATCTCACTCCATTCGCCTTATAGTTGAGAAATGATTATGTTAACACATGCATGGCTATATAGTTGAGAAATGATTGTGTTAACACATGCATGGTTTTATAATTGAAAAATGATTGTGCTAACACATGCATGGTTTCATAATCGAGGAATGATAGTGTTAACCAATGCATGGCTATATAATTGAGAAATGATAGTGTTGACACATGCACTACTTTTCAATTGAGAAATGATAGTGTTAACAAAAAATTATGTAACGTTTTATAATCAAAAAATGATCAAGTTAAGATATGCATGCATGGCTGTATAATGGGGAAATGTTTGTGTTGAAATATGCATGAATTATTTTTCCTTTATATTTCTTATTATCAATTATTAGTGAAGTTTTTGAACAACCTTCCCAAGAGTGTAATTTTTTATTAGCTTCATTTTTTGTTTCAATTTTAGGGTTGTGTGAAACCAGTTTTGATGCTATAGATCTTTGGTCCGGGAACGGTAAAACCTACTTTTTCAAAGGTAACAATTATTGGCGCCTCGATGATGCAAAGCGTTGTGCAGAACGAAATTTTCCCAAAAACGTCAGCAACTGGAAAGGGGTGCCAGGTAATATCGACGAGATGCTGTTATGGGGACATAATTGGGGAACCTATTTCTTCAAAGGGAATCGTTACTGCAGGTACGATGACTACAACGATCGTGCTGGTACGTTCTGGCTTATCTCCCAAGGATGGCCAGGTGTGCCAGATAACATTGACGCAGCCTTCACACACAGCGATGGGAAAACTTACTTTTTCAAAGGAAGATTGGTTTATCAGTTCGACAACGTTGCGGATAGAGTATCAGCAGGTTACCCAAAACTAGTTTCAGCTGTGTTTCCCGGCTTGCCTGATAACCTGGACACTGCGTTTAGGTGGTACAAGGATATGAAATCTTACTTCTTTAAGGGAGTAGAGTTTTATATTTGGCGTGATTCCTTAAACCGGGCAGACGGTCCGTTCTTGAGTAAATATAACTGGAAAAATCATTGCTTCGTTTGAAAAACAATAAGTATTAATTAAGCGAGCAATAGCCGCTTGTCCTTAAAATGTTGTTCTATTAAGTAAAGGCTTTTTGATAACATTCAGTTTATATATACTCCGTAGTCTTTGTTGTATAGGATATTTCCAATTAAGCTGTCGTAATTTTTGATTAAACGTTGTCAAGGTTATTTTGTCGTAGTTTTTGCCTTGTCCTTATATAACATTATTGTAATTTCACAGTTGATTAGTGTTTTCTATTTTATCATTTAGTTTTTAAGTTTCTCAGTTGACCTGACGATGCTGCTGGGATGGTAACGAAACGCCGTCTTCTAGCGCAGTTAGTTTTTGTAATTAATTGTTTTCCTAAAGTCTTGTTCAATAAATTTCATTCGTTATAGAGACAAGATCCTAGTCCGGCTAGTTGGGCAGCAATATAATATTGAAGCGATTACAAAAGAAACTCAGCCCGAGCTGAGTTCAAATCTTTGCGCATCTGAAGCGCAAATCAACTACGTCGTCCGCAACACATACCGAGCGTGTGCACGTATTTTGAGCCATGTGCTAATCTAATTCTTACGTCGGCTTTACTAACGTACGGAAAAGAGTCCAGATTGAAATTTTAGCCCACCTAGCCGAGAGGGAATTTTAGGCTGGATTGAAATTCTTCAAGTAACCGGGGCTTCTAAGTCTCAATTGATAATAACACCTAAGAACTGAACAAAAGTTAATACCATTTATTTACTCGAGATCTTATGTGGGTATACAAAAACGCGACCTTTTTTTTTCTTGTTTAGATATTAACGACATTGAAACTGATGTTAGAATACAAATTGTTCATTGTCTCAAAATCTAATAATATTCCTTGAGGATCAAGAATATCTTTTATTTTCACAATACCCGCCTTAACCAATTTGTCTCTGTAAACTGATTTCTTTCCTATCAGAATTGATTTATTATTCCATATAACTTGGTTTAAAATGAAATCGCGATTCTGTTGAGTGCTATTATCCTTATTTGTTTTTAATGAAGCCCATGCTGAAAAACACTCTTTATAAAAGAAAGGCAATTGAGAGGGTAAAGGGGTCATTGAAAAGTTGCAGTCCAGCAAGAAAGATCCTCCAAGATGCTTTAAATAGTGCTTGGTAGATAACTAACAGTAATTCCCTAAGATAAATAACCGTAATTCTCTAAGAAACTAAGCAATACTTTAGTAATGATTTTATGTTTTAAAAATGTATTGAATAATTCTAATTTACCTGTTATCATGTTCTTTCATGCTGATCTTTCTTTCACAGCATCATGTTATGGTAGTCTTTCTTTCAAAGTCATTTGACCTTGCATGAAGTTTGGAATAGAATTACACGATGACAGCGTGACGGCGTGACGGAAACGAATCGTAAACAAGCCAATCATGAAATAACGATTTTTAAGACTTTTTGAGTAACTGAATGTAAGATAAATAAAGTAAAACATAGAATTATATAAATAAATAAATAAATAAACATAAATTTAAAATAGTACACTAAAGTAAAATAAGAAGTTGGTAATTTCTTTTGCATATTTGGTGGCTCCTACAGGAGCCGTTTGTTTTTGTTTGTGGCTCCTAAAGGAGCCGTTTTTTTAATTTACTCTGCTCTCCCTGGACCATAGTTTAGCTCAGCACACGCTCGGAGTAGACCCATTGTATTCCTCGTCCTAGCCGCAAACTCATCCCAATGCTGAAACAGCCTCCCTTGCACGGAACTGGACGCTCGATGGTTGTGTCGCTGCAATTTTTTTTCAGAAACCAACCTGATTTGAATGGCGGTCAATCGGGCCTCGTGGTGCAAGAGACTGATCATTAAATAAAACGGAAGTTGTGCCTTACCGTTCGCCTTGCGATTTAACCGATTATGCCACCCTTCTATGTTGTTGTTCGTTCGCACGCCTTCCATATATACACTCCAGTCTTCTGGCGACCAAAAGGAGCCGTAGACCCACGTATCCGATACGTATTGAAGAAACTCCAGCACGGGCTGACTGGTCACATTCTGGCGAAGCCGCTCGAAAGCTCTCGGGATATTGTCTGCAGGGAGGAACGGTAAAGACATAACTTTCCGGAGGAACTTGTACGTGGCATCGTCGTGGGTGTAAGGTACTTGGAGGCCCAACTCTTGGATCTTTCTCCACAGGGCTTGCGTCCAATGGAAGGCACAGCCTAGTAGACGAACACCAGGGAACAGCCGCCGAAGTACTAACCATAACGCCGCCTCATAATCGATCGTTATCCGCCGAACCGCTGGGTCTGCCTCCAGTAGCCGGATGATGGACATAAATACCTGAGATTTGAAAAATTCTGAGATTAAATACATATTCATAGCCAAAGTTATGATATAATCATATCAACAAAAAGTTTAATACTGAGTTAACAATAGATAATTTCAACACAACGCGATAATATTTAACCTTTGTACATTATTGACTTACCTCACGATAGTCCCGTTTGGTTTTGCCAGACGTAAGCACAAAGGCCAGGGGAACTTGTTTAACGTACTGCTTTCGCTTAACGAAGGCGTTAAGTGATACGAGTTGGGTGAAGGGCTTCCGACATAATTTGAACGTACCGTCCACATACCAACTTTTGGCACTCTTTAGGTGCTGCAACTGATCTGGAGTGGCGAATATCAGATGGCGATTATCATGGACGACGACGTCGGCCTGGAAGAAGTCTGGCGGTAGATGTTTATCGTCCAGCTCGAAGTCAAGGTCGACCGGGTCCTGCAGGCATTCCGACTGCCTTAGATAATTAGCATTCCTGGCTAGGTAATCCGGGTTTGGTAGAGACGGACAAGGTGCGTTATCAAGCTCTTCAAGTAACATCTCGTCGACTATTGCTGAGGCCGGCTTAAAAACGTCTTCTAAAGCTCTTTTTTTTACAAGTGCCGCTATTTTAGTTGCCTTACCACTGCCAACCTGGTTTCCAAGTATTATTAACACTTTGCCCAAATGTACCAGAAGGATCGTCACAGTAACTAGTATTAACATTTGCAAAGGTTGAGAAGTATCAAGCTCTAACTGGTAATTCCCCAGCTAAAAGTGCCAGCATCTTTAAATCATTAGGGAATTCTGAAAACCTGGACTTTATGTCTACTCCATCTACATTGAATGTTTGCTTCTCAATGTGTGAATTTTCATTCAAAAGAAACTTGACATACCTTTGAACTACCAAAGAATGAATCCTCATGACAGTTTGCCCCCCAAATCAGAAAACTCTCATTGCTACTAAGAATATGCTTCCCCCTGTTAAGAAAGCTGCAGAGCCAAGAGCATGCAGTATCCTGTTTACCAAATGGGGCCCCATCCTCCCCTAATACAACCTCAAAGGTGTTAGCTGCATCATTAAACCAAAGCAAATTTTGTGTTTCCTTAGCCAAGTTGGAATAGAAAGATGCTAGTCGTGGTAAAAATTCAATTAAATGCCTGTAGCAACCCTCTCCCTTCTCCCATTCATCCATATCGTAACAAAAATCCTCTCTTACATTCCCTATTTTAGCAATGTCAATTGACTTTACATGATCCATCATTTTGTTGTATGGCAGTAGCCGAGCAACTTTAAAGTTCATTATTTTGATTCTTTCAAGCCTTTTACTTTTTCGTTTAGACTTTTGCATTGAAAATACCCTATACAAAGACCGGTACTTCCTCTTCCCAATAACACCCCTTGTAAAATAGGTAGAAATACTTCTTAAAAGATTTGCTTGTGAATCCTCATATTTCTTAACACTATTATATATTTGAGGGAAAACCTGATTACATAGCTTTCTTTTTCTTGAAATAACGCTAGTTAATTCCCCCTGTGAACCTTTTACTGCCAATGTATCAACTAAACCAGAGACAGCAGGTAGAGTGTTTGTAGATGTACCTCCATGAATTCTAAGAGCTGCATTAAATGTTTCACTTCGCCTCTTATTCATCGTTCCATTACATCTGACATTATTTCCGTGGTCATCACATGTAGGACTGTTCTGTCTATTCACAACTGCAGAGGGATTTTGAATTAGAACCTGGTGCTCTTTTGCAAGGTTTTGGATGTTTTCTTTCATCTCAACAATCTGTAAAGTAAAACATCAGATTAGCAACATATTTCTGATGCAGATTATTGAACACAAATATAAAATACCTTGTCTTCAAGCCTTATATTTTTAGCACCCATGGAATCCAATTTCCTATGGTTCTCTTGAAAAAAAATGTGAGCCATAGCAACTTTATTCCTCTGCTCCTTTCTTGCCTTGACATCTTACCAACATTAAATCTTGCATACCTCTTACTCTTACTAAGAGGCATCATTTAATGAGATAAAGGTTACACTGAATCAAAGAGGGATCATTTCTATGCTATTTACTGTATCCAATGCCTTCAATGGGTATGCCACAAAATATCACAAGACCCTGTTTACATGGGATACTCTGTGCTGCTTAAGATATCTCAGTTTATATAATGTAAACACCTGTAAACTGTTGATGTTTTGTGTTCAGTTTATGCCTTTAAAGTATGAGAAAAAAAACCATAGTTATTAATTACTGTTTATCACTTTCCACTAGCACAAAAATCAGGGCTTTGAAGAAGAATGCAAAGTTTTTTTCGGGACATGTATACAAAAGAGTATTTTAGTTGTCTTTGATTACTTGAAGTAGCTTTTAACTTGTTCGTCGGTAAAAGAAACCAGTTTTGAAAACAAATTTTTGCACATGGATTTCATGAAAATTTACATTCGTATTTAAAATCGCCTTTAGGGGTCAGATGGTAGTTTGAAAGCTGCATGTGTTGCTCTGATATAGCCACGTGAGCTGTTTTTGAAAGCTTCGAGATTTTCCCCAAGTCCAACATGTCTCTATTTTCATTTCTATCAGCAACGATCGGAGGTTCACAATGGTCTGATTCATCTTCTATCACACTATTGACACTGAAAGCAAAAGAGACAAACACTTAATACTCAAAAACTTTAAACATACCTCTTATTCAGTAAAGTAAAAATCATAGGATTGTCGACCAATAAACACTCTTCATTTAAGTAATATTTTCGTGGCATTTTATCAAGCACAGTCGAAGCCTTTTAAACGCAAAAAAAGCAAAAAATCTTGTTTTCCTCAATACAACTTGCTTTACTTTAAATGTACTTTCTTCGATGAGGGCTTTCGTGAACTTTTCTAGCAGAAAACATGGCAATGTGGGTATCAAAATGCTCCTTTATTCAAGACGAATCCAACAACAAAGCTGCCTTCTTCAACGACCGCTAGGTATCGTGGTATTACGCATAAATTAAAAGGTATCAAGTAAAAAAAATATTCCCCTTCCCAACATCCTCGAGATCCAAATTTTGCACCGTGAAAGTTACCGACAAATAAGAGTGTGCGATTTTGCGGCCCATATGCCCACCGTGGGTAAGACCACAAATTCATCCTTTTCAAAGGAGTTACAAGGACATTCTAAATACTGACATGGATTCGGACTATTGTGATTTACTTAACATGGTGCAGCGACACACTCGGTGTAGTACTTTCTATTGTCTTAAAAAGCGAAACCATGGAATTGAATTGAAATGCAGATTTATATTCCCTATTAAACATTGTTCACAAACTAAATTAGCATTTGAGCCAATTCAGACTAAAGGCAAAAAAAATCAATACAGGGCAAGGATTATAACTGCGAAAAATGATTCTCGATTGAACAATAATCAGCACCTTCAGTTACAAGGTTGGAGAGCAAATTGTGATATTCAAGTTGTTATTGATCACTATGCTTGTGTAGCATATCTCACTAAGTATGCAGCAAAAGGAGAGCCACACATACCACTGTTAAAAATAGCCTTTAACACCATTGTTAGTAGTATAACTAATAATAGTAACCCAAACAGGGTATTTAAAAAGGTGATAATGAAAACACTGGGTGAAAGAGATTTTTCTGTACAAGAGGTACCACCTTCTTTCATTGAAATTCCACAGATCCTCGTTTAATGTAATACCTGTAAGTTTAAATGGGTCTCGCAAATTGAAAGTAGCACTGCGAAAAAAAAAGAGTTCTCCCGACTGTAAATCATTTGCAAATCTACAGAAAACGTGGCATTTTCTAGCGATTATCATAAGTTTTCCGCCTGAGGAAATTCAAATTAGCTTTACGTTATACTGCGTTTGCAAAACTGTAAACGTACCATTATCTCAAAGTTTTCCACTCGTGATTATGTGTGGTTAATTCAAATTATCTCTAAGTAAACTCAGTCGGAAAATTTATGGGTAATGTAAAGTAAACTCGCGTTTACTTGATGCGATTATTATACGATTATCTGAATTATCCCGCGTATACTTCTTGTGTAAATTTGAAATAATTGTTGTTATTTGAGGTTTATTTTTATCAAATGCGGCATTTTCTTACATTTGCACTTTGCGGTATTTCAGGAAAATCTGAATTATCCCGCATTATATTCGGGCGTAAACTCTTGTAAACTCAATGTATTATCCGATGTTAATTTCATCAAACTCGGCATTTTCTTTCGTTATCACGGTGCGGCAACTAACAGAAAACTCGTATTATACCAAATTTTCTTTAGTTGTAAAATCTATCTAAGTTAGCGAGCATTTGCGCAGTGTGTTAACTCAAAGAAAACTTAAATTATCCGATATATTCATTTCAAACTTTAGTTCTAGCGCGCTGTTTGTCTTTTTTGATTAAAAAGCGACTTCGTAGTATTAATAAAAAGCACAATAGAGCTGAATGTTTGTTGAATGCTTTTCAAAATTTATTGAATTCCTCAAATTCTAAATATATTTACAATAACGTTTTTCCTATTACATTTTCGAAACGTCAAGATTTTTAAATAAAGTAAGTTTATTAACTGCATGTTCTCAGGTTCCAAAATAAATACATACTACTACTAGCCAAAGATATATATAAAAAAACTTGTTTAGCGTCCATCCATTTCAATTTCTGTAGTGTAGGTAGGAAAGGATGGGGGGGTTTACAATTTATTACACATAAATATAATTATGAAAATCTATAAACGCAAACTAAGTTTTACTGTAGGAAGCCAACAGAACAAAACCAAGTTCTCCACATTTGTTTAAATGTCAAATGTCATAACTTTACATATATCTGGTATCTTAAAAACAAAGCAGTTTAAAAACATAGATTTAAGAGTTAACTTGCTGCTCAAAAATAACTAAAAGGCTTAAATGCTCACAACAAAAATTTAAAATAAATATTGAGGTCTGCGTTATTTCGTCAGGATGGACTGTAACATTAAACAAGATTTTCTTTATCTGACCTATTAAGTAGTGAGCAAGTTATTTACGTTCATTAGCACAAACGTTTTAAAATATCAACAACAACTGCTTAAAAAGTCAACTTTTAAAAGCTCAAAACCTCATAGAAAAAGTTTTCAATAAAAATCTGAAGGTAAACCTTTGAAAACAGTTTTAAAATATTTCACTTATTTTTAAAAACACTATAAATTTAAAACCATATTGTTAAAAAAGGTTACCGAAATGAGCACTGGTATCAAACCCCTAAGTACTTTTTAAACTATTAAAGTTCAACTACAGAGGCTCAGGAATGTCCTGCAGTTCGGCTTCATCATCAACTACTGCCCATTTGATACCGGCAGGAACTCCATCGCACGACCTATCACTAAAACCCCCCAGTTTTCTTCTTGCATTTTGTTTTCTTCGGTCTCCCAATTGTTTTTGTTCACATCGCCGGTCAAGTTCTTTCATGAAGTTTGTGACCTCTGGTGAGCGCCACAGCAAAGGTCTCACAACCAAGTTGTCAGACTCATCTTCAGATTCTTCCGACGAAATTAACGTAATATTCAATGATTCTGCCAGCCTGCTTTTCTCCTCGGCATCATTTATAAATTTAATTCTGTTCTTTAATTTCTGCAACAAAAAGTGGGAAAAGAAATGAGAATCTGCTTGGATAAAGATGAAGATTGCATAATACTATGTTGGTTTTTCATACTAATATCATGGATTCTGAGTTCTGGAATTTCTCGATTACGCTATTTTGTTGAATTGACCCAAATCGCGTAATTTGCTTTCTTCGCGTAATTTCGTGAAATTTATAAAAATCACTAGTATGTAAAATAAATAACACTTGTTTTAATTTTATTTGAAAACTGGATAAATATTAGCAGCTTTCTTTTCGCTTAAAACCAATTTAAAACCCTTTAATACATGCCCCTTTCAACGCCACCAAATATAAGTAAGTCGCCATTTCGGTTTAGTAACCAGGCGTTTTAGATGCAGGAGCCTGGGTTTAGTTTAAAAACTCAAACGGCTCATTCCAATCCGCCTTCATATCTATATTTTTTTAAAAAATACTAAAAATAAATACACATTTTCGAATACTGGAAGCATTTCTCAAGATTTGTATATAAAAAAAAACAAAAAAAAAAACAGGATAAAACAGTTGAACATTTGGCACATGTATATTTATACCTACTATATTTTAACTCAGACCACCAAATTAAACATTTTTTCCAAATTTACTTTTGCTCAAATTTACTTTTGCTACCTTGCAAGAGAAGGGCACATGCATGATTCACAAGGAATTCACTTTGTTTATACTTTAATGAATAAACTTAATTAATACAGAAGTGTTAATTTACAAAACATTCCTAAACTTCTAAGATCTTGACCTAAAGTTTACTTTGAATTAATCAATGTGCTTGCTAACTTAACTACTGTGATATAACTGCCACATTAAACATAAGAAGTTGTGAATACTACTAACAAATCCACAAAATAATTAATACAATACTTTTGGTTTGTGCTGAAATCAATTTTTTTCACATTCTTACCTAACTAATTTTTAATCAATTTGCTGAGTTTTTTATAACGCAAACATTTCAATTGTGCACAAGAAGGCTTTTTCAGGGATGCGAATATAAAGAAATTTAAATGTTTTACCTTATAATTAAATAGTATTTTTTATAAGTTTCTATATTCAAGAAGTGTATAATGTTCAAGGAATGTCATCTTCTCAAAATATATAGAACTTAATAGATTATTTTCGCATCTGTACAGTAGTAGCTGCTTTCTGAAATGACAGTGGACTCAATTTTACAGTGTTAGCCTCGTTTTGTTGGTAAATATTCAAAAATACTTACGAGAGAGAGTGAGAAGTCACACCTCCAACAATACATGCAGTACTAGTTATATAAACTGTGAAATTACATTGGAATTTAGGAATATTCAACTTCATAGTGAGATAGTGAGGCTGACACTGTAAAAATTGAGTCTGCTATCATTGTAGAAAGCAGTTACTGCAATGCGAAAATGGTCTATTGTTTGTACTTTGCATCCATGCTCTTAGAAATTATTTCATAACTTCAGTTTATACTATGGCCATGTTGGGTTTATACAAAATGTTTCTCATGTTACAAAGCAGTCAAAGTGTACTGCAGCTAAAAGCTAAATATCAAAGCTTACAAATGATTTATACTTTTCTATGGAATATCATTCATTCTTATACAACAACCTAAAGCAACAAAGAAATAGAAAACTTACTCAGCTTTAATATTCCATGCAGCTAACACAGTCACTCTACCAAAGTAAACTTGGCTTTAAGATTCTGTATTTACAGTCACTCTACCAAGAAAACTCAGCTTTAAGATTCCATGCAGCCAAC
>JANCMA020008469.1:0-17595 GCA_024336925.2 Zoanthus solanderi
CATTAAAATCGCCCATACCCAATACTAGCTCACCCATACTGTGAAGATCCCACTCACTCCTCAATTCATCATAAAAATGCTCTTTCTCCGCACTTTTTCTGCCACTTTGTGGGCCATACACACATATGATTCTCAGAACTTATTCCTCAAATGCCAACACTACTGTCATCACTCTATCGCTTTTACTATGCTTTCAGGATATTTATCTTGCATCCTTGCTGAGTCTTCTTTGGCCAGAAAAAGTGTGTCTTGACTCGCTGCTTTTTCTGTCATAAATTCGTTTGAATCATTCATCCCTTCTTCTAGCAGACATTCAAATCCATCCTTCAGTGTTATATAAATGCTTCCTTGGCCAGCCAGAAGTTTTACTTCTTTAAATGACAATTCTCCAGCATTTACTGGCTTTGTCAATTTTCGTCTTGTTGCCTTTAAAAATTCTGTGGAGCCACACAAGAATATTTCAGTGTAATTGCTTCTGCTAAGCAGCCGCGTATCTTTTCTTCATTCATGTGTGAGTTTAAAATAACAATGCCCCTCAACACAATGTTATCATCTTCTAACAGGAATGAATCCTTGTCAGTGAACTGCCCTTCTAAATTCAAGAGCACAAACTCGAATGACTTTTTAATTGGCTTGGCTTTTTTAGCAGAACCAGAAGTACCTAGTAAGCACAAATAAAATTAATATTAAACAATAGACCTTTAATTATTACACTTGTTTGAGTCAGTTAAGAATTTTAAAATATTAGTGCGATTTAAACAGCGGAAATGGAAAGAGCAGATCAAAAGGAGCTCAATCAGTAAATTTGGGCTCTAAATATTAAAAGATTTTGCACTGATGAGTTTTCAAAAACAACAAAAAATTCCCGTTATAAAAAAGTGTATTTCATGCAAACTTTCATATGTTTTTTTTAAAACTCCGTATAAAATTTTGTTTTTAAAATCTTCATTACTACTATAGTTTTTAAGATAAAAAAACATTTTTCGGTATTTACTAATTTTGACCTGCTCTTTCCATTTATGCAGTTTAAATAATGCTATAATTAAGATTTAAATGACTCAAACAAGTGATGAAACAAGAGCGATGAAAGTGGTTTTGTTTGACTTCTATTAAGACTTCATCACTACGCACCCAACCGTGAAAACTTTGACACGAAAGTAACTATACATTTCCCGCGAAGGATGAAAGGAAAGTAGAACGTTTTGCTTCATATCTTGGTTAGCTTTAAAGTAATCGAGATGCAGTTTTCATCAAATGACAGAATTTTTATGATAGAATTCAGAAATAGAAAATACTAAAAAAAAACAGAAAACATATTCTGTAACCTTAAATTTAGGGTCACAGAATAGGCAGTTTGATGGCCTATGGGCCAGCTTATGTATTTTTCTACACCTATTTTAAAAGTTTGCCCTTACAGTTACGGTTACAAAAAACAACATCTGTGGCAATACTTAAAATAGCCCAATTTGCACAATACTGAACAGCAGATTTGAGAAATAGCAGCAACAGTACCTGAAATGACTCGTAGACGTTCTCGTCCATTTAGGCGGGAAAACAGCCCTTTGTTTGTGGAGCTCTGCATCATTGATTGCGCTCTGTTGCCCGTTCGGCTAACAGCTGAAATGGCAGACTCCATTCGGCCGGTACTTGTCATCCCAGTTGATGTAATCGTTTATGTGCTTGATGGTGAAGTGCTCGTAGATCCATTTAACTGACCAACAATTCTTCCTGCTTTATTTAAACATTTCTGCAAATCATCTAGGTACTTTTTAGATGTAGCCATACAGACGCAAACTTGTTACCGTTTAAGTCCACAAGGCCAACTCTTGCATACAATAATAACACCGATCAACTTTTAAAACGAAACCCAACAAAAATATCTTTCCTAGAGAACAACTGTTTTCAAACACGTTGACAGAGCTGGCAAATCTCCCAAAGGCCTGGTCACGCAGCAAAATTACTGGTAGGGAGTGGTGGTTGAACATTGAACGATGAGGTTGAACATTGAATAAGGGTTGAATATTGAATGAAGGGCTGAATGTTGAATAAGGTTGAACATTGAATAGGGGTTGAACATTGAATGAGGGGCTGAATGTTGAATAAGGTTGAACATTGAACAGGGGTTGAACATTGAATGAGGGTCTGAATGTTGAATAAGTCCTTGAATTGAATATTGCTACAATCGGCGTGCCATAGTGGAGCATACTTATAATAACATCACAGTTGATCATAGTACAGATATACAGAGTTATTATAAGTATGTTCCACCATCACTAGCATATATGAACGACCTACCATACCGTATCGAGATTCGATTCAAGGATGTTACTAGCATTTCGGAACACACGATACATGCGATCAGCGGTTCAAATCAAGTATGATACTATTTTTTAAAATACGCTAAAATGTATTTCATGGGTTGAGAAAAACCACTTTAAGTGCGTTCACTCTAACACTAATTTACTCTTCTCCCTTTAAAGAAACAGTACAAATACATTAAATGCCAAAAATAGAACAGTATTGTCATTGGTGTTTCTCCTTAAATTCTTATTTTTAGGTACCTCTGACTTACAGGCGATAATAAAGATCTCCTCTGACCGGAAGCGTAGTCTAACATAGGGCGCCACACATCTCTCGCGAAACAATATCAATGCAGTTGTCAGTTGCTATTAAGAAATAATATCGGAAACTTAATAACCTTAATGAAATGTCAGAAGTGTATTTGAAGTAGCCGAAAATGCTTCATAAATCATTTTAGCAACACTTCAAGGTCGTCTGTGAGGTCTACAGAAGTTATTCTGGTCTTGGTACATGGCCAAAGTTATTTATAATTTTTTCAAACACTTGGATCCGTTGATTTGTTGAATGAATGATGAAGGACGATGGCGGTGTTCTTGTGAGTTTATTGCACTAACTGAGCAGTACCAACTTAGGTATATATTGTTTGTCGTATATTGTTCAAACGTTTGGTAATCTGTAATATCCTCCGCTTGTCTTCTGATTTCAAAATTGGCATCTTCGTATTTTTAAAACATTGATCTAATAAATTTAACTACAAGTTAAAATTTTGATGAAATTGCGAGACCCAAAAGGGCCGACATGTTATTTATAACTTTTAATTCCTAAGGCGAGGTAATCCACTTATAACCTAATTTTGTATTCAATATTTTCTGGTCAATTTTGCTTTAAGCATTTCAAAATTTTACTTTCAGCAAACTGGCTCGAGGGATTCCCTTATAATCTGTTTTGAGCAGCGACAACTTACGGAAGTCAATTTAAAGGATTTTGCTCATCACGACTTTTAAGTTGTATCATGACCGAGCGAGGTACTTTGGAATCTGTCACATCTATGGACCAAATGAAAGCTTCAAGAAGCAACTCGTATAATCCCCCTTCGTCACAGCTGATGCATTTGACACCCCGTTCACGTCGAACGTTCAGTTTACCATGTCGAGAAAAGCCATCCATTCGACCAGTGCCAGTGGCCGCTGAGAAACGCATCTCTGCTTTCACCACCGTTTGCAGTTCTGCTAAAACGACGAAGAACCCGGTACAAGGAACAGGTGATATATTTTTTGAACGTACCATGTTCTAAATTTACTAAAATACAGTTAATCCCAAAAGCAATATACATTGGTAAGTTTAAGTTTAAAAATGCCAACAAAATTATACAAATGCCACCCACATGCGACAAGTATTTCAAGTAAAAATCTCTAAATACGAGACCGGGATCACTTTTGTATATTTGCTGGGTTATAAGTTTGCTTTTGTTTATTTTTTTTTAGTAAACGTTTTAAAGCTCGACTCAGTATTTCGGGGTGATATCTTTTTAAAAGTATAAGGTTTGAAGCTATAAACTTATTCATTCCAGAAATTCTTACTTTTAAAAAACATTTAAAAAAAAACATTTTAAAAACAACTAAGCTGAGTCGATCGTTGACCTTATCCGGAAAACAGTCGGATTCTTTATTTTTATACTTTGCCATTTGTTGCTGGAATTCTTAGAAACAACACAATAATCGTTTCTGCGATTGGATGTGGGATTAGTAATGTTGATACAGGATGTAATTCTGCCGAGTTATGAAGAAAAATGTAAACAGAATCGGTTTATAAAGCAAACACTGAAACAGCATACAACGGTATTTTAATTTTCAAGGAAATTTCAAAACTAAAAGACAATTGGATAATGTTTCTTTTATTAATGCCGGTGTTTCGCAATGTCTCTTTAAACTTTTATTTACAGTTACTTGAATAGTAAGGTATTTGTATTAGCACATTAGTGTCTTTTTAAAACTATTTATTCAATCAGTCTTATGAACCGCCAAAATATATATGTTTGCTTTAAAATGTTTTATATTTAATGTTCAGTCACAGGCTTTACAGTAACAAAGAAAGAATGTCTTTCTGCAACTTTTATACTGATATACCAAAATTAGCTTGAATGTGATCTGTGCAGGCAAAAATACACAGCGAGTTCAGTTAAGCACTCAATGGCAGAAAAAAAGAATGAATCGTGTTAACAAACAAGTGATAAGGCCGGTCATATCGCTACCTTCAAACAATAAATTTGCTAATTATTCACAGCAAGTTCTGTTTACCAGTTTTCAGTGATTGATTTCTGGTAATTGCGCTCTGAGGAAACGTTTGTTTCGATTCGTTTTCTGAAATTCGCTCATATGCTGAATATGTAAGGGTTTTTTTTTTTTTTATCAAAACGATAGTGCTTGAAAGCAGCTTTGTTTTGGCTGTTGTAAAAATTAATTAGTAAGAAAATTGATATCCGAGAAAAAAGCGACAACAAAATTGTTTTTCATCTTTCGAAACTAAATTTCGTAACTGACACGTTCAATTAATTCTCAGCCTTATCAATTGTTATCGCAAATGTCCGTTAAAAGCTATAAACATTTGATAAAACAGTTTGCCTTTTATCATAAATGGCCTTAAAACATATCTTTCCTTTTAAAAACTTCAAGTTGCAGTCGCATGGTATGAATCATATCTTTGTCTGACATGATGTCTGATTCCATTGATTTGTGCAAATGAAAAATATACAATTAAATTTACACTTTTAAAACTTTAGTAAATGCTTTTGACAAACGGTGACAAAGAAATGCTTCAACCAATATACGAGTCGCTTTTATCTAAAGAAAAAGAACGATGAAGTGTTCAAAATAGTTCTATTTGAAATATTTTCAGTGTCAACCCTGTGTATTTTTAAAACGTAAACATATGGATTTTATCTTAAATCCTCCTGTAATTTATAAAGATTGATACAAAGCGACAGAGGTATTTGATCTGATTAAGCTAGGATCTCGACTTAGCCCATCACAAAGGTCATAAGAGCAGACCACGAGTTAAGATATCGTTACTAAGAGACATAACGTTAGTTCAGCAGGCCATTAGTATTCGTCGGAAATGTAAAGTGATGTGAGTTGGTAAACAAACCACAGGAAGCCCAGTCTGTTACTAAGTCTGGGTCCAGAACAGGTCATGACGTCACTTAGCTTTAGGAATTGTCGACTCTTCATTTCAGTGTTTTATTGTTTTTCCATACAAAATCAATCATTTTGTGGCATATAAATAATCCGGAAAATGATCGAGTTTGTATGGAAATACAATGAAACATTGAAATAAACTGGCGAGGAGCGTAGACGATTCCTGAAGTGACGTCACGGCCTATTCTTGACCCAGACTTAGCAACTCCCTGTCATCTTTGTTGGGCGTGGCCGGCGTGGAACTTTAAAGCTAAACTTGTTGCGAAAATTAGACGGAATCCAAATTTTTTTTAAAATAATCTTCTATGCATTCTAGAGATACATAAACCGGAAAAAAACATTTTGGCCACATAGACACTTTAATTCAACGCTATAAATGGATAACATATTCAACCAAAGTATCAACGTGTTCAGATTGTCCAGCGGTGCAAGCAATAACAATTATGAATGCTCTTAGTGGTTATGTACACAATTGCGATTAAGAGAAGTCAGAAACAAAATCAGGCTTTAACGAGATTCACACTGCGATAATAGTGCAGTGCTCTTGAGGGCTGTCAAGTTTAATTTATCCACCGATGCCACAGCAAGGCCATTGAGTTTGTACGGCAAATGCTAAAAAAACATCATTATTGATTCTCTCCATTTGCAGGGACTAACTTAATATTATTTAATAAAAACGGTGATAAATAGGCTATAAAAATTTGTAGCAATTGGCAAAACTTACATAGAGCCAATTACGTACAAAAAAAGAAATAAGATTTTTTAATTAAAACAACTGTAGAGGGTTCTGTGTGGATTTTCTTACTTTTACTTACGACAGTAATAATTTCTATTCAAGAAAAACAACTTTTGCATGAAGTGTTAGAAATTTGGCACAACCAGTTCTCACATGCCATTGGTGACAAAAACGTGTTTTATATATTTTGAAAATTAATTTTAAATTTTTTTGAAAAATAAACTTCGTGTGACTTTCAAAGAAATATAGCATTTTCTACCTTCCAACAAATAGAAGCAAATGAAGATTTTTTAATTGTTTGCAAGGAAAAAGCAATGAAACGTAACTTAAAATCTGTCCTTTTATTTATCAACCTCATGTGTGGTGAGTTATCGATGTTTATATAATACCAGTGTCTGTCATGACAGTGATCTGAACTATGCTTGGACATAAAATGATACACATCAATCTCCCTTTAATGGAAAGTGAAAATCGAAATAAATAAAAACTGTAGGAACAGAAATCTAACTAAATTCTGTACTGGTACGAATTGAATATATATCCGTAGAATGTTGAGAGAATGTGTCGAGGACGCGCGTCCATCGCGATGTGTGAAAACGCTAAAATGTAAATAATGATAATTTACTTACCATTATCTACACATTGTGCCAACCCGTTAAACGGAGGCCAAGGCAGAGATATTTAAATCATGACGTGTGAGTGCTTGTTTGAGACAGAAGATTCTGTTTACAAGTCTATAAGAACACAACAAATGACCTCGCTCTCCTAAGAGTTCTTGTAGTTCAGTGGATAGAGCGTCCGCCCGGTGTTCGGAAGGTCGTGGGTTCAAATCCCGTCATGGGCTCAGAATTTTTTCTGAGTATTATTGATTTGAAAAGAAAACACTGCCTAGCAGTAGTTATTTATGTGAAAACGCTAAAGCTTTAGCGTAATAAATTTCAGATTTGGATGAAAAGAAATTACAAATACAAACTTTCACATCCTGCATTAAGAACAAAAGCAAGGCCAAGAGTTCTAAGGTCAGGCACAATCCCATTTATACGTGTACAGATAACTTGAAGCAGCACATAAACACTAACCTTCCTGACCGGAATCCACGCGAAAAAGGACGACGGCTCGACGGTGTGATACTCTTGACTAGTAGTTTGTGACGAATGCTCTTAAAACGGGGCGCAGTGCACTCTGGTTAAATGCAATGCATTGTGCTAAAAATTCATGAAAATCGAGATATGGTATACCCCCTTTAATAGACTCTTCTCAAATCCTAATGTTGCTGCTCGCTCGCTGCGCTCTTTCCGCAGAAAATACATGTCTCTTTTCTCCTTGACATATACGTGTTTTTTTTTCTCCTTGACATGTGGGTATATTTGTTTGCAACGAAATAAGTTAAAACACAGTTTAATTTTTTTCTTTTTTTTTTTTTTGTTACTACCCTTGCTAGAAGTAACGTGAATGCGGCCCCTGCTCTGACCAAGGCTGTAGTCGAAGTTAAGAATTATGCAAATAAAATTATAAAATGTGCAGTGCAAAACTATTTACAAGAACATGTAACAGTATAAAACTTTAAAAACAACAATGTCACTAAAAAATAATAAAAATTGATAAAAGCAAATCAAAAATTGTATAAAGTTGCCTGGTCTAAGATTTCTGGAGTGAGGCTATCCCACATTTGGACCGTGTTTGGAAAAAACGTTTCCGTTTATAACTGTCTGTGTTCGCATTCAGTGTGGTCTTTGCTGGAGAGTGTGTACGAGAACTGGAACAGGAAACTTTACTTCCGTTGTAAAGAGCGCGAGTTTCGGCTCACGTGATTAGAGATCCCCAGCAGAGAAAAATAAGAATCGAGCGAGAGTAGACAGTTTTGAGAATTGTATGAAAGTTAACTTAGAACCCTGTAGGTAAACTAATGGGTTGTCAAACAGGATTGCTTTGAGAACTCGATAGAGCCAATGTAACGGTGTTTTTGTTTTCTTCACAGCTTGGTATACTCCTGTTGTGGGATTCGCCTTGAGTGTTTTACTCTATCTGTGGGCATGTCTACTGTCACTGACGTCATCAAAATAAACAGATGACACACTAATAAAACTTGTCACCAGAGCGCCACTATCTATGGAGACAAAAGGTTGACGGACCTTGGGAGAAGTCTAGAATGCCAACATCATCTGCTACACGCTGCCTGCTGCGCTGGGCACCAATAGATCACTCCATACTCAGGCGGTCAGCGGACAGACAAATACCCAGTTCATACTAAAGCGCGGCGGTGTTTACATGATACCGGATCGAAATTCATTTCAGAACGAAAATAAACTTCGCAACCGTGTTTATATGAAAAGGTTCACAAAAAAACTTGCACAGGAATGAAGCGACAACAAAGATAAAAGTCCTCTGAAAGGACATGTGGTTATCGGAAATTAAAATAATAGCAAAAAATTTGATGCGAAGCACAGTCATAGCTGTCTTGTGTCTTGAAACTGTGGCGTTTCGGTTTTGCGACTGTTAAACTTTCGGAGCACACGACGTGCTCAATAGCAGAAAATCTTGTAAGTTAAGAAAAATGATACTGTTAGTCGAATCTCAAACCAGAAGATACAACGGATCGGTTCCAAAACGTCAACTTTGCTTGATTGCGTTGCGATATTTTCTTTTGGCTGACACGTGTATGAAGTATGCGATCAACCATGAAACTGTTAGGTCAACAAAAGAGTACTAAAAGTAAATGTTGTAAGTCAGGAAATGAGCGAAAAGGTGAGTTTATTTCCATAATATGAGTGAATAAAGAACGAGTCAACGTTAACAAGAAATTTATTTTCGTTTCCAATTCCATGCTTGACTTGATGTCATAAAATTTGGATAATAGCAACACATATAAAATTCCAAAAGTATTGCTTGCAGAAAAATTCTGGCATCTTTGAACAGCTAGTGATCTGCTGGTCAGCGCTCAACCTCAGGAAAGTTTACAGACAGTTACGGACAAACTCAATGGCATAGTGGTGACTGGCTTATAAAGCCAGTAACCCCAATATTGTTTGCCTGGTGCAACCCTGTAATAGTGTAGTTCGCACTCTCCACTCGTCCCAGTCTTTTCGCAAGCCCTGTTTTGCAGCATCGTTTGTCATGATACTGGAACAAATTGCGGTCGGATTTCATTTCGAAATTTTCGATCCGGAGCGAGAACCGGGATGAGTTGAGTCCAAAATGTGAAGTATCATGTTAACAGATGCAGCGCTTTGAAGAGAATCCGGACGAACTCGTACCGGAATGAACCTCGATCCGGTATCGTGTAAACACTGCCTATGGAGCATTCGGGCAAAGGCAATTGTGAAGGCAATACTATTGATTTAACTGACGGATGACAATCATTCTAGAAGAAAAGAATTGTCAAATATCATGAACTGTATTTAGTAGGGAATGTAAAAAAAATATATATTACACCAATGGTGATTTAAACTTTCTTTTAAAATACTGCTGTCAATCTCTCTGATATAAATTGACGAGGAACTCAAAATAACTCAGAACTGGTTCAATTCTTCACGAATGATTCTAATTCCTTTCCCGTACAATTCCACTGAGTTATTCTCTTTGACGATTCAGATAAAACAGATAAAGAATATTTCAAGGAGCTCAATTTCTTTTCTAGACTAGATATAACGACCATTCGATGAGCTATACTCAAAAAACCTCCTTCCGAAACTGAATGCGTAAGCAACTCTCCTCACTCTCCAAACTAGTTCTATTCCAGTTAAACAGGTTTATGTTATGACTCTGACGTCACTTTCTAACACTCTCTATTTTACTATTATGTTTTGATAGCCTCAGTATCAGCAGAGAGTCGTGTGACGAAAGCCAATCAGATCGCAGGGCTTGTTGATCACTACCAAATCAGTGTACGCATGTGCTCGTATTTTCACGTATATTTTAAGACTTGCCTTTTAGTTTCAATCAATGTTATTATGCTTTCTTGGAGTACTCGAGTATCTTTCGAGTTTATTTTGACTACTAGTACGCCGCCTGGAAAACCTAAAATTCCTGGGTTTTCTTGATAGCTGTTTTTTTTTATTAGCACCTCAAATGTTTTTATAGTTTTCCGAGTTTTAAGCAAATTTCATCTTTTGAGTGAACATAATTTAAAATGTGCCAGTTTTTCTCTTTTGAAACATTGATTTGCCAAATGAAAAAAAAAAAAAATGCCGAAAGAAGTTAAGTTACTGAATTTGGTTGTTTCATACAACCTGGAAATTACCTGGAGCAGTCCTTATTATTTGGGATAAAAAAAAACTTAAAGCCAATGTTATTGAATCGGAGAAATCAAAATTAATTTTTGTTTGAAAACAATGGCACCAACCAGTTTGGACGTCGTAGGTAAGCTAACCACCAACTCACTGCGGGCTACAAGTCGTGTCAAAGTTTAGAAGTTGATCTTCCCCACCGAGAACCCTCGACGGCCACTGGCGGTCTCGGGACCACAAAACATATACTGCTTTCCCGTTCCCAGTCAATAAGTGTTAACTAAGCTATTTTTCATGATAGAGTATAACTCTACGATGAGCATGCGCACTTTATGGCTGCTTCGATGCTACAACTCGCAGATCATAAACAACAAATTTCACACGTCACAATGGCCGGGCCAAAGATATGAAAATATCCGGTAGAATCTTGGACCTTCGTAAGGCATTTGATTGTGTAAATCACAGTATCCTCTTATCTAAACTTGAATATTATGGCATTAGAAGCCTTACTTATCTCTGGTTCAAATCTTACTTAAATAGAAGGCAATATGTCTCCATAGGAAACACTACCTCTGATGAGCAATATATTTCATGTGTTGTTCCCCAGGGTAGCGTTCTGGGACCACTCTCGTTCCTCTTATACATAAATGACTTTAAAAATTGTTCAGACATCTTCAAATTCCATTTATTTGCTGATGACTGCAATCTCTTTTATGCACACAAGAATATTATAGAACTTGAAAAACAGATTAACATACATCTTACCAATATATTCATGACTGGCTTTTATCTAAAAAACTGTTTCATAATATTGATAAAACAAATTTTGTTATTTTTCATCCACCCCAAAAGAAACTCCTACATAATTTACAACTTGTTATCAATCAAATACCCTTGAAACTAGTTGATAGTGTTAGATATCTTGGTCTCTATCTGGATTCTCATTTATCCTTCAAAACTCATGTTCAAAACTTGTCTAAGAAAATCAAACGTAGTATAGGTATCCTGTATGTAAAGTACGTCGTTATGTTACTTTTAAAGTACTTATTCAATTATACCACTCTCTTATTTACCCATACCTCATTTATGGCATTTCTGTTTGGGGAAATACCTACACTTCTATACTGAATCCTCTAATCCTGCAATACGTATCATGACTTTCTCAAAGTTTCGTGAACACAGTAGTCCTCTGTTTGAAAAACTTGGTATTTTGAAATTAGCTGAACTGATTACCCTTCATAATGCTCTTATTATGTTTGAATTTCATGCAAATAATTTGCCCAGTGCCTTTGATAATTTTTTTACTTTAGCTAAAAACCTCCATTGTCACAACACTAGATTTGCTTCAAAACAATCTTTTTACCTGCCTAGAGTTAGAACCAATTATGGGAAATTTTCACTTCGATATCAAGGCCCACTTACATGGAATGACATCGATACATCAATCAAGACAAAATCCAAAAAAAAAATTTTAAATCCAAATTAATTGAAAAATTCCTCAACAAATATTAGGTTTATCCATCCACATAGTCTTGTTGATATGTTGTTGTTTTGTTTGTATACTTGTTTGTGATTTTTGTTTGTACTATATGTATTCTTTTTTATCTTTTGTTGTCATTATCTACTTCTCTTGACTACACAATGCTTTAAATTCCAAAAGAAGGTTATCTGACTCGATTAAAGCTAAGTTATTTCAGATAACCAGTACCGTTTTTCTTGGTTATATCAAATTATTAAAATTCTACTTATAGCTTTAATTATATACCTTTTTGTAAATTAATTTTAATTGCCAACAAAGAATCTTGAATCTTAAATCTTATTAAGGCTCTTATATATAATTATAATGACTAATGATTGGAATTCCCTATGTTGTGCTAAAGACTTGACTTTAGCTAATGCCAGGAGGAAATCATACGACACCGATCTAGGATATCCTAAGATAGTTCTTAAAATATAATAATTTGTATCCTACATTTTAGCTGCTAGGCTTTTGCTAATACCTAGCGTGAGTGGGCTGCAATACTCTAAATGTGGAAGTATGTATGCTTTGTAAAGACACACCATTGTATCTTGAGAAATAAACCTAGTACGTAATCTGCGCAGGGCTAACGCCTTAGCACATGCTTTACTCAACTGGTCTTTTATATGTGCCTTAAAAGTAAGGTTACGATCTAGAATAACTCCAAGAATCTTAAGAGTCTCATTTGTCACTATGTCCTTATTGTCCAATGTAAATTTATATTCATATGGCAACAGCCCAATGGGCATTGCCTGTGATTTAGTGGTATTAATTTGTAAATAATTAAATCTAAACCATATGGAAAGTAAAAAAGATCTCTGTTAATAAGAAACTCCAATATCATAGGTGAAACATCTGAGGCATATCCGGTTTGTGTCATCAGCGTACAACCGTAGTGAAGTATTAGAAATAAAATAATTCAAATCATTTATACATAAGTTAAATAACAGAGGACCTAACAAGGACCCCTGTGGAACACCGGACTTTACAGTTCTCCTTGGAGAGTAGACTCCATCAAGTTTAACACGCTGTCTTCTTCCTCTAATAAATGATACCCAATCATCAGCTCAACCCGGATCAAAATTGGATTGTTGATTGTTCTATTTGCATTTCTTTGATTTCATTTCCATGTTTCCATGTAGGTACTACACTTTTATTATAAAGGCAAAGGAGGGGAGAACTGGGAGCAAGCGATTCATGATAATTTTATGTTTATTTTATAGAGAAGTAGAAAATACATAGAGGCCGAAAATCTTGGAGCAACCAAAACAGTAATACACAGTATCGACTTGCAATATTACTTTAAAAACAATTAAATTACAAAAGGAAGTAAAAACAATTTGATCTTAAAATACAATAAATTATAACTGATTTGGCTAAAATAGCCAATATCAAAAATACCATAATACTCTTTGTTCGTCCACCCAAAATTTTGCATAAGCATTGTTTCCAGTTTCTCATTGGAACATCGATATCATAAGTCCCAAGAGAAAATAAAAACAATGCTTATGCAAAGTTTTGGGTGGACAAACAAAGAGTATTACGGTATATTTTATATTTTATATTGGCTAAAAGTTGATAACCCCATGTTGTGAAAATAAAATTTGTCAGCAAACTTTAAAATCAACGAATTACTGTATTGCCAGCAGCTATTATGAATAAACTATAGTTTCCTTCCTGGCTATTGGCTTCTTTTGTTACAGACAGTTTGTAACACTGAATATATATTTCACCTCAAGGAGAATAAAGATGTAACCAAGAACACTTACATTGAATTGAACATTCCCATCAGGGCTGTAAACGTGAACCCAATGGCAAAGATGGATTTCATTTTTACCTGTTTGTGTTTTAACAACATAGTCATTCATGGTAATAATCTAAATTTAACCAAATATAGTATGCACTGTGCAGTAGGTATAAAACATTTAAATATTGTCTAATATGCAGTATATAACGTATTAAATGTTACAAGATTTCCCAATGAAAGGAAGTTTAAGTTAGATATCTAAAAACCACATTTCCTTCAAAGAATATAAGTTAAGAGAAATATGATTTTTATCATACCATTGACAGGTCCCTGTTGTGATTTTTTAGTTTCTCCTCAACTCGTTCTGTTAAATGATTATGAATAAATTAGAGTATAAAATAATTTATTTTGACTTTTGGAACAAAAAACTGTGCCATTATTTTAGATTACAATACCCATAAATAACTAAAATGAATTAAATATAAATTAAGTTATATAGTATACAGATGCAGGGTCCAAAATTGCAGCCAGCTGGTTGCAAATGCCCCTAATATATGAGTGTTGGTGACAGTTTGGCAGTAGGCAAGTAACTTTTAATTACTTCTCGATGTTTGAAACATGCACTCCAATGTGTTAATAATGCAGATAAATGAAAAAAAAATCATGACTGGCTTTCAGAAAGCAAAGTCTATGGTTTCTTTGTTTAGATGTTTATAATCTCAAGAGAAATGAATTAAGAGCAAAAAGCCTCACTGAAACACCTCCACAACAGTCATAATTCACAAACTACAACTTGTACAAATTTTAGCTGCTCTATTGTTTCAGTGGTTTCCTCTGACTGGCCTAACCATGGTACACTACATTATGTTTCACCAAAATAAAAGCAACATGACATGGCACAATACATGACCCAGTTGTCTAAAGTACTATATTAAGCTGTTGACAACAATTGGTTGTTTATAATCTTTTTTTTCTGTATTTTTAGTGAGTAAATTTGCTACCTGGTGACCAAAAAATGTTGATTAGTCACCACTTGGCACCTGCCTGAAAGAGTTATTTTCAGACTCTGAGGTATTAAAATGAACTTCTTTTATCTAAAAGAACAAAAAAAAGCTAAATTCTTCAAGAGCCAAGTGGCCCATTGATTTGGTACTTATCACCAGTTTCTGAAGTGTTATGTGGATGAGAGTCATTGTTTCTCCCTACAGGGAACACTAATCCATTGCAGGTTAGCTCTCAGTAGACAATGGCACTCATTTATTGACTCTAGAAAAATGGTTAGCCTAGTTCGCAAGGTACCAGTCTATCATGTGGGAGGCTCGGACACTCAGGGTCTTAAAACAATTGACAAGGTGCTGCTGTTGCTCTAACACCTGCAAAAAAATTGGTTTGATTTTTATGTCTTCTCACATAAAGGCATTAAACTGTAGGCCCAGAGAGACATATTTCATATACAGTGTATGTTTGTGTCTGTAATGTAAAAGGTCTCTAAAATAAGTACACTTTAAGAGAAATAAGATAAAGATTAAAGAATATTATGCCTTTGACCAACAATGCATAATATTAGTAAATTTATAAATATACAATCAATAGATTTAAATAAAACTAATTATTAGTGCTATTAATAAAGAATACCTAGCTTTTTCTTTTGACCTCCTTGTCTTGTGGCATCTGTTACTGCTTCCTTTCTTCTTTCCACTGAATCAATAACACCAATCAAATCATAATTCAATCCAAACTTTTAAAATTCTTAAATCTTTAAGTAAATACAAATAGTGTTTCAAATGAGCACAGACAACAAAATTGCATTTGTATATCAGCTAAAGATCTTGATGGACATCAGTTATATAACATATACTGTATTCTGTAACTAAGATACAGTAGGAAAAATCCAGTAAGAAACACTGCATATTTACAGTATTTACTTCTATTATTTTTTAAAATAATTCAACAAGCCAATACTTTTCTATTTCAGGTAAGTAGAGGGAAAAAAAGGTATTATATTGGCTTCTAAAAATTTTATAAAATCCAAAAACAAAAATTTTTCTCTACAACATAAATTTTGAGACCTTACAGTTTCCAGGGGTTTTGGAGGTTGGAAGGTCTGATAGATAAAACATAAAAGTTTGAAAGAAAATGGACTTTACATAGTTCAATATTACTACAACATCATTTTGAGGTTATTATATAGAGGATATCACATAGCCGCACTGGGATATAAATTTTATCTTCCAGGGAGTGACACTTTCAAATATAAAGTGTTTTGGACAGAAAACAAAATATATTGCGATAAATAATGATAATTAATATATAACAATTATAATACTTACTATTTGATTACTAGCAATTGCTGATAAAAGTTATATTACTGTTACTATAATATAACATATAATTAAAGAGATATAAGTAATAAACCTGAAATAACTTTTTAACTCACATTTTTTACTATCTTTTTCCACTTCAGCTGTGAGTTTTTTGTATTTGTCTGTTCTATATACCAGGACATATGTGATACCTAAAAATTGAGGGACAAAAACAATCCAACAGTCTACTGTAATAGCCGCATGCTCAATTAGATATCTTTGAAACAGACATATTTAGAATGCTACTAAAAATAAATAGCAAAACAGTAACTGTTCATCACCAAAATATCTAAACTGCATGCACTTCTAAAACCAATAAATATATACTAGTTTCATCTCCATTAACATAATATAGTGTCTTAATTTGATTTGAAAAATGCCTATTAAAGTGCATTACAACAAGACATGCTTACATGCTCTCCACCTCACCTCGGTGTATATGACGTATTTCATTAGTCTGTAGTGTTAAAAAAGGAGTCTCAAGTAACACTTCAATTCAAGTAACACTAATGCTAATACATAGTGTCTGGTACGAAGAGTCCAGTAACGCCTTCTAGACACAACCATTTGGAACTCTCTCAGTTTAGGTGCATGAACTGAGTAAAATTAATTACAATGAGCTTTCTATCGCTGGTCTTTGTGTGTCTGTGCTTTTCTATTTCGTTTATTCTCTCATTTTATTTGACATACGGCAATGTTAATGTGCAATATGGATTCCTATCATTGTTAGATCTCCCTAGTTTTAAAATTTGGCAAGGTTTCCGTCTGGCTTTGTACTGAGTTAGTTCTAGTTTTACTCTATTTTCAAAAGTGGAAAACTCCTCTAGATCGATTAACGTTGCTAAATAGCGAACACAAAATAACATACCTTCTGAGAGAAGAGCTGTCGCTACAGAAATGACAAGAATCAAAAGCGTGTCTGCTATCATATTTAAACTGTTTAAAATTAAAGCAGGGTGCTTTACAAAAAAGTTTTTACTTCTTCCGAATTTTTCAGCTTTTTATACTTCAGCGGTTTTTAATTTGTAATTTTAGTATGCGCGAGTTGGTTAGCAGGTCCGCTGATCAGGAAAATTGCAACTGTTGTTTATACAAAGTTTTCATGACAGTGTTTCTAGCGTAGGGTTACAAAGACTGTTGCAGTAGCGGTAATGATAGAACTCCCGCAGGAAACACATCCATATAATTTATATTGCTTTCGTGCTTTTCTTTTAAAAATGTAACATCTTTCACATACTAAGGGAAGAGATGAAGCGGCTTGATCTTCTCAAGATTGCAAGTGTGCAGTTTCGTCCTTGCTTCCAAAAAAGGAATGGTTACGACGTTCACCGAAGCAGTACGATAATGTATGCATCAAAATACCATACATACATACCTACATAATTTAACGAAAATTACGACACTTAAATTTTAAAACTGACATGTTTCGGCAGTTACAACTTGACCTTGAACATTATTGATGTTTATTGATCGCTTATTCATGGGCAGCGGAAGCAATAAGTTATTGGG
>JANCMA020008564.1:0-17594 GCA_024336925.2 Zoanthus solanderi
AACCAAACTCTCCCCCCCCCCCCCCGCCAGGAAAACAAATCAGTAGAAACATTGATTGGCCGTTGACACTATTTCAGAGAAAGCATTACAGTGTAATTCTGGTTCAACGGACTAGTTCTTCATCTTTTTCTTTACTATATGTTGTGGCCGTCTCCGCAATCAACACTCAGGCCAGAGGCCCAAGCTACTATTAATAGACTTTGGGGGCCTTCTGCTTCGTTTGTAGCCGAAAAACAGTGTTGGAAACACTATAAATAACTAACTTACTGCCCATAATGCCACTGCATTTATAGGGCAGCAAAGCGACTGTAAATAAGCACTGAAAGAAATTTCTGTTATCTTTTATTAGGTTTCAAGTCACGAAGGAAAATATTTTAGAGTCAAAGCAGTTTTCAACTTCGCTGCTGATTTGCAAGCATATCCGTGAGTAGAAAGCTCTGAAGAAAAAGAATAATGCATAAACCATACTTAAATAAATAAGAAATAAATAAAATAAATAAATGCTTTATTTAACGTCAATTGCGAAGGAATTGAAAGCCGAATTTGCAGAGGGAGGAATTTAACTGGAGTACCCGGAGAAAAGCCCTAGGGGTCAGATTGAGATGGACAAATCTCAACCACGTGCGGAGCCCAAGAATCGATCCCGGGTCGTAGAGTTGGGAGGCACGACTGATGACTACTACGCCAACCTAACTCCCCAAATAGGTACACCAATCAGAATCCTAAAGCTTAGCTTCCCCCGACTTTGTATTTAATTTAACAAACTCCCTGCAATCTTCCCTCCCCTAAATCTATAGACCCTATGCAAAAGTGGCGGCGGTTTTAATATTCTTTTGTCTACATTCAAATTAGCCTTAACTCAAGAACGAGGCTAGCAAGGCTAATTTGAATGTAGATAGACAAAAGAATATTAAAAACGCCGCCATATTTGCATAGGGTCTATAGCTAACCCCAAATCTTGATTCTGACAGTCACAACCAACTTCCCTTTTAATTTGCTTAATCTCAAGCTCATCCACCCAACCGTGATTATAACACTGACGACCTACCTATTCCTCCTCTCCCCCCCCCCCCTCCTAAACCTAAGGCTGAATTTTACCACACCCCACACTGAACCAAAATACGATTACATGGGAAACGGGGATTTTGCCGAAAAGTTAAATTTATATTATTTTTTGTTTATTTTAGGTACGATAACCAGACGTTGAAAATTGTGATGCAAGACATGGAAATGACAGCAAAGGAGCTGCGATGGAAAGTAGCAAAGGTAAATGAGGAACAGGATGCTGGGTTATCGCTTTTGTTCAAGTGTAGAGTAAAAACTCATGGTGGCAAAAAAATCCCCTAGATAAATTAAAGGAATCTAAAGAATCCAAGTTCTAAAGTATAGCTAGAAGACTCAGTTACAAGGCATGAAATGTGCTATCTATACTTGTGATTATCATTTAAGTAACATCCCACAAGCATTACGCTTTTACTGTGCTATCTTTCTGTATTTGATGATTATTGCTCAAGCAACATCTTACAAGCGTTACGCTTTTACTGTGCTATCTTTCTGTATTTGATGATTATCGTTCAAGCAACACCCCACAAGCGTTAAGCTTTTACAATACATGACCTTATTATATACCTGTATGAAGCACAAAAAAGCATAGGAGTTTTGAAGCTTTGTTCATCGCTGCTAAATATACAATTTTAAACACAAAAACTTTTAGCACAATCTTTTTTTTCCTGAAATATTCTAAAAACATCGCAAGAAACTCGTGGCAATACTACCCTTAATGAGACCGTTGGTTCTATAGAAATGCCCTTTCACTGAAACATTTAAAACACATTTTTTGTGAACTAAAGGAACGTGTTTTCAAATTCAAACATTGTAGAAGAAGACAATTTCACCCAAACAGTTCTTTTGTGTTAATAAATGTTCTGACTTATTGGAACAAGAAAAGTTTTTTAATGATATTTTCCAGGTTTCAGATTCAAGTGATTTCAAATTTCGAAGTGGAGTGTCTCCTACGTTAAATTACACAGGCTGGCTGTTTGATACAAACTCCTGGTCACAAATGGTTTATGAGAGGTTGGTTCAACTCTGCATTGTTCAACTATATATGATGTATTCAATGTTCAACTATGATGTATTCAATGTTCAACTATGATGTATTCAATGTTCAACTATGATGTATTCAATGGACATTCAACCTGTGAGGTTGGTTCAACTCTGGATTGTTCAACTATGATGTATTCAATGTTCAACCTGTGTTAAAATGTTCTGTTTATAATATTTGACATGTTTCCTTGACAGGTACAATCCTTTCCTGGACCAAGGAGTCTCCAGATACGAGTTTCTTTTTCACATGAGACGACATAAACGAGCCGCATTTTTCAAAATATTTTTACCTCCACTCTTCATTGTCTTAGTTGTAAGTATGCTGCACTTGTCAAGTAGTTCTTGCCAAATTAATTTTGTTGTGGTTGGTGATGATAATGGTGATGACAGTTAAGGTTACAGAAGCAACGATGTAGGACGAAGCGAACCGTTTGGTAATAGTATAAACTGCGGGGATAACGATAACAACGAAGTTAAGGTCATTAAAAAAACACTAATAAGGAGCGATGTCAATATCGATGACGAGGATAAAAATGATAAAATTGTCGCAACGTTGACTTTGACAGGGAGTGATGGTAGTAGTAACCATATAGAGGATACATACATGGTGTTAACAATGAAGCAGTTATTATTTAAGAAATAAAAAATGTTTTTCGTGCCTTCATAGCCTGGTGACAACCGAGGCGAACGTTTGGGAGAATTCGAGAGCAGATCAGTGTAAACCTGAGACGCAGTCGAGGGTTTTCACCTGCTCTCGAATTCTCACAAATTTTGTCGAGGTTTTCACCAGGCTATGAAGGCACGGAAAACATGTTTTATTATTTCTTTTAGAAAATTAATATTTTCAGTGTTAACAAGGAGAAAGACAATATATACGAGGCGCGTACTGTAAATTCTCACAACTCGGAGACAGTCAAACCACATTGCTCACGCCATTTTCGTGCTTCATATATAGTGCTATGAAAACACACTTGTTGATCAAAAATCAAAACCCATGTACTATCCAAATTATTTTATAATATACAATAACGAAGTCAATACTCTGACGTTCTGATTGACCAATCAGCTATTGTTTTTTCAAGCCAAGGGTTAAACACAAAGTCAGTTAAAGTATTCACCGTAATGGCACCGGTATCGAAAGATACGTCCAAATTACGCGATCAATTTTAACTAACGGACCATGCAAAATTTATTGTATCCCCTGGCCCATATCTCTCAGTAAAATAAAATCTCTTTGCGCCCGTACGAGTTTTGGTCCCCGCGGTCATGTAGATATACTAGTTGCAATAAAGTATAGTTGTTTTCCCACCGGAGTTCAGCAATCTGACAAGAAGTATTTGCTAGATAAGAACTCTTATCCAGTATTTTACTAATTCTGGGTCACTCAACTATATAATTATACAACTTCACTTTGCTGTCTCCTTTGTACTATAAAGAAGTAGGTGCCCCGTTTTGTTCAACTCTGCGCCCTGTTTATAAGTGATGAAAAAAAAGTTTGTACCCAGTCTTCTTTTGCACTGGCCCCGTATAAAAGTAAAATTTGCATCGCGCGCTCGGATGTTTTACAGTGAACGAAGGTTGCATATTAATTAAGCGCTAGAGACTAGTCTAAGTGGTTTGTTTACAAATACACATACGCGCTGGAGACACAATGAACGAGAATTTTGAATAATGAACGAGGTAAAGCCGACGTCCATGAAGTCTGTTCATACCGAATGGTTCGACTGTTTTTGCTTTTTAAATAAGGTCTGCTTCACGAGCTTTCCTTACATAATCACATTTAGATTTGAGAAATTCAAGCGGAATAAGAAGCATATCTTTGTGGGAATGATTATTGCAGATAAGGTGTTTCAAAACAGCTGTTTTACACGTTTGTTGAAACTTTCTTCAAGACTGGCAACGTTTAGTTTCACCATTATATTGTATAACGGAAAGACTGTATTAGATTCAATAGATGACATTGAAAGTAATATTAGATTTAATTTATTGGAATAGGTTTCACCGGTGGTATGAAAGTATGCTTATTGCGACCGTTTTTAATATAAGAACGTTTAGTAAAGTTAATATTATTACATCTGATGGAACCTGAAACTGTTGTGGAGTTGTCCAAATCTGTTTCTAAATGGGCTCTGACAAAGAAGTTACTAATATTACTACATTTAAGGAAAGCTATACCTTGGATCATTGTACACCTTAGATAGGCCTTGAAGGTGACCCACTAAAAAGTGACCTGCTCTCCTAGTTGTTGCTTCAGAGCTTAGTTCATTAGAGCGCTTTACATATTCAGTTTATTTTGTTAGAGCTTTTCAGTTTAAATGACCCAAAACCATGATTGGCTCAGGCGATCCTGATATCTGGATTATCACCCATCCTGTCTCGATTAGTTTGCTGGTCCCCTTGCTGTGCTGCGCAACAGTGAAAATAATTATGAGATAATGGTATTAAGTGATAATAATATATAAACATTATGCAAAGAGAAGAAAGGAGGAGAACTTACTGTCATCATTTTATTGATAATTTTGATTTCTTCCTTTCAGGTTTGTTTCTCATTTTCTATTCCTCCTAAAGATGCTTCGATGAGACTTTGGATAGACGGGTGAGTTACGACCTAGCTAGCAAAACAACCCTCCATTAGACTTAGTCTTCATTAAAATAAACAGCTATAATTTTGAAAACTGTTTTAACTTGTACACCGTAGTGAAAAGAATGCTGTAAAAAACTGACGTTTTGGACTGTAGTCTATCGTCTAAGCACTTGAATGTGTGGAAAATAAATAAAGAGGATGTCATATAGTGGTGCAAAGCAAGATAACGCGATGCAAAACAACCCTGCATTAGATTTAGTTTTTATTCCTGTAAACAGCTTTTGGGAAAAAGTTTTATAAATTTATAACTTGTACACCGTAGTGAAAAGAATGTTATAAAAAACTGACGTTTCGGATTGTTGTCTATCGTCGGAGCTCTATAAAGAGGTGTTTCTATAGTGATGCAAAGCAAGATAACGCAATGAAATAGGTATGTAAAAACAAAAGGAAATAAAGAGATAGAGATCTGTTAGAAAAAAAATCAGTAAAAATACAAAAAGGTTCAGGAACAACAGAATGTTAATTAAACTTGAAGCGTTCGTTAAGACTGGAACGCATTACACTACAAATTTTAAAAATCGTGTAAAACCATGAAAAAGAGTCCAAGTAAAATTTTGAGAACCATTTTTAATACCTTGTAATTATTTTTAAACCTTTTAGATTTTTATAAGACTCCGTCCTATCTTATATATTTTACATTTAGAAATAATTAGTTAAATATTTTAATTATAAATAAGATTGTTACTATATATAGCATTTAACTGTCAAATTTGAAAATTTCGTTAATATATTTTTAGTTTTAATAGACCATTTTCGTATCTGTAGTAGCTGCTTTCTGCAATGACAGCGAACTCAAATTTACAGTGTTAGCCTCGTTTTGTTGTTAATATTCAAAAATACTTGCGAGAGAGAGCGAGAAGTCACACCTCCAACAATACACGCAGATGTAAAAAGTGTAAAATTTCATTGGAATTTAGGAATATTTAACTTCATAGTGAGGCTAACTGTACAAATTGAATCCGCTGTCATTGTAGAAAGCAGTTACTGCAATGTGAAAATGGTCTATTGATGTTTGCAACATGTTTCTAACTCAGGACCTCTCTGAAAATCGCTTATTTGAGAGAGCATCCTGATAAAATATTGTTATAGATAGATAAAAATAAATTTACGGCGCGTGGGGATTTAAAGCCCCAAAGCGTGAATGAATTGCTTTGCGCCGGACAAGCTTTTAGAAAAAGATTATTTCCTTGAAACGCTCAAGTAAGCAATTCTTAAATAAAGCAGACGACTCAAACTGTTTTTAAATAGTGTTTTTTTTCTAAGTGTTTATTTTCTTGTAAGTCTATAACAACAACGATTCAATCTTTCATTGCCCAGTTCATTGCTGGTGTCGGCAGTGATGTTCCACGCTACAATGAGTGAACAAACACCCGACACTCCGGTAAGCAGATCTACAAAAATATTATTGATGGTTGGAGATTTTAGGATTTGACTGGTTTGTCTGGGCTGGATCGAAAGTTAGTCTTTATGTTGAGGGAAAAAGACGGAAGGGAGGGGGGAGGGGGGACTGTGTAGTAAGTGAGAAAAATGGAAAACTCCAACTCAAACTGGTTTATTCTTTTCTTATTGAAACTTGTCTTAGAAATGTATGTATCTATCAAAAGTAGGATTTTCCATGGCAGATGTAGAACTGCCGAGTGTGGTAGCTGATATTTTGGAGTCGGTTTGGTTTGTTCCTGCGGCACAGTACAGAGAACTAAATTTGGAGATGTAAATGAAATGATTAAGAATTAGATTTTAACAACAAACTAATTAGTTGTAATTATTACAACGAGACAGTGAGGAAGCCTGACACTAACAATGGCTGCGAAGGAGGCTAGCCATTTCCATGAAACTATATGAGAGTAAGTCTAGAGCCCGGGTTCCTCTCGTGCAATGGGAACCCGAACAGCGAACTGACCTCGGGAACAAGAAATTAAATCTGGGATCGGAACAGACAGACAAGTTTATGCTCAACACTGCCTCTAATAACAAATGTAAGGAAACAAAAGTATTGTGGCTGATTGAATGACGCTCGTCAGCAATTAAATTGATTTATTTATTAAAAACGTATAAAATATAGTATCAGTACTTTCTAGTCTATTAATTAAGGGTTAGTGACTGAATGTGAGTGTAAAAGATCAATTAGAATTATTTTGTAATAAATGAGACGCTGCGTCGGTGTTTCTACAGAAACAGTTGTAAATAAATTTTTAAATTATATACACCGTATAAAAATGAATAAAAGACTGACGTACTGCGACGAAGGACTTTAGTCCGATACGTCAGTCTTTTATTCATTTTTATACGGTGTATATAATTTAAAAATCTATTTACAACTGTAGAATTATTTTGATTCACATATTCAGTGGTTGAATTTATTGAAGACTCGGCCATTTTCAAGCCATGAGTTAAACCAAAAAACAAAGGTTGAAATTTATAAGCGCACTGTCGTGCCGGTTAGTTACTAATAAACCGAAATTAATTTTTTACAGTGAACGAAGTTTGCTTATCAAATTATGATACAGCAAAAGGCAAATTTTGCATATGTATTGCTTATCCTCGCTGTACAAACTCATCCGTCATTTGGTGAAGGAGAACAATGCGTAGTCACATTATCAACCTTTTTAGACAAACGATTGAATCCAAACTAAAACCCAACACAAAAAAGTGAAAATGATGGCATTTATACTCAACTTCAAGCATTCCCCTACCTTCCCATCCCAGGGTTGGAAAACGGTAGCAGGAATTAATAGGATTGTCCTATGACTCTTCTTTTGTTATATTAGGCAGTCAGTTCCTCAGGGAGAACACGATCATTTTGTCTGGTTAGCGAGAACTGTCTTGAACTATGAAACAAACTCAAACAGTTCAAGTAGCACAAAATTGATCTTTGATTCATATTTTATCGTTTTTAAAAAGCTTAATGTTCAAAATTTTGTCGATCGAGGCTGCAAATAAAGATTTGATAATACATTAGTCGAGGAAGAAAATTTTGCTACACTTTACGCTTTAAAACTTTCTTTTTTCATTTCCTTTTGTACTTTTGACGGCCTTTAGCCAACTTTACATATATATCTTTTTTTCATGTTAGGAGTTAACACTGGCTGACCGGTTTATGGTTGGAGTGTATGGATTTATATTCGCCTCGTTTATTGTGACTATCATTGTGCTCAGGCTACAGAGAGACCGTTATCACTACTACGCAGATATATTCTATAGTCACACCGAGTGGCTGGTAAGTTTCTATAACGATAGCTGCAGTCTTAACCTTCCCTGCTGGGCAGAGTTTTTTTCCCCTCTAAAGAGAAGGAAAAGAAACCTCTGCACGGATCTGCTCGATATTCTATCGAGCATGCGCGAACTTCAACGCCATGCAACGCCACACTGTTTGACAATTTTTTTTTTTAAAAAAAAATAAAAAAAGTTGTTTGACAATCGGACATGTGTTAACTTCAAACTGATCATAACGGGTTTCAAACAAGTTTTGAGTTAATTTTTTGTCCAATGTTTTGTACGGTATCGAGAAGATCCTTGCAGAGGATTCCTTTTCTTCTCTTTAGAGTGGGAAATCTCTGCCAAGCAGGGCATCTTAACCCCAAATGAACTCCCAAAACTAAGCCCTCCCCCTCCCTCCCCAAACCAAGTTTCCCCCAAGTCGTACCGATTGGTTAGTATATAGAACGCAGAGATAACATCTACTATACACAGAGAATGCAATACAATATTGCTATATTTCATGATTTTTACAAACTTGTCCTTTACAAAATTTAAACAAAAAGGATTTTACCTTGAAAATATCAAACCTTTTTTTTGTAGAAAATCGTAATGTCAAGAACTTGGTGAAGATTTTCCTCATACGTACCAGACAGAATGGTATTTAATTTTATCTTATATTTTTCTTTTTCAGGTTTGGTTTACTGGACCATTGTTCTTTTTTCTTTTGTATTATTTGAACTTGTCGTTATACCGCGTTTTATTATGGGAAATATTGGCTTCTGTCGCTGCACTTGTTCTCAACAGCTGTGTTTCTTTAATAAAGTAAGTTTATCTTCTATTGAATGTCGGTGCATGCCATATTTAAAGCCACAAATGAAGTCATGACAAGCTTTACCCCGCTCAGGAATGCGGGGTCCCCGTTGGGATGGTAAAAACTTTTTACCAACCAGCGGGATACAAAACGTAAAATGAGCTATTCTTAAAGACAGATCATGACATGTCGGCTAGAGAAAGGTGTTCAAAATTGACACATATCTAAAAGGATTAAGTAAATTTGATAAGGATTCGCGCGTGCAGGTTTTCCTTTCTCTGTATAAAAACCAAAACACTTCGAAGTCAGAGAATGCGTCTCTAAAGCCAAACAATCTCGTTTGCAAAAGATTATCTCAAGGTTAGCGTTTCTCTTCATGATTCACTACTTAACTATTAAGTACTGATCATTATTTTATTTTTCTGTATATTAAAGCCATTACAATCTACAAATCGCCGTTTACTGAAGTTGATTGTCCAGAATATGACTAACGGAGGGGATTATACCATTAAATCTCATCAACAAAATGATCAATAAATATTAATTTTATAAAAGTTGATTGTCCCGGCCCGACTTATCCTTGTATAATAACAATTTAAAAATTCATCGAAACATGTAACACTATTAAAATATGATTGGAAATAACAAAAGACATTGTTGAAGACGAGTCGTGCAACGAACTGCTCGAAGTACCCTTTGGTGATATTTTAGGTAAGCAAAGTAAGATGAGACGCGGTGCTAAAGTAGATTTAAAGATACGGACATTACAGCAACTGATAAATTATAAAAATCTCAAGGTCAGTTTGCGTTGCTAGAACGTTGCACATTTTGCAGAGATTCTATAACTGCCTCTAATGTTGGCCTCTTGTCCGGATCAAGGCTGAGTGCGCAGGCCAGTACCTCTGGGAGATGGCCAAGTTTTGCTATGGCGAACACGCTTTCACATAATTTCCCAAAGCTAAAAATGTCACTTTTTACGCTTTGCCCCATTGATCCCTCAACGATTTCGGGCGCAATGTGAGGATACTTGTCGGTGTATTTAACCTGTTCTTCATGGCTTAATTTCTTTGGCCCCTTAAGACCGCAAGACCTATACGTCGCAAGATTGCATGAGCCATAACGTCCACTACCCAGATGTATCCCCTTCACAAGCAAATACTTGCTCTCTATTTCTCGAGGCATAGCCACGGTCTTTGCTAATTTTGTTGCTGATACATCCTCTATCATCGCGCTCGTTCGCTTGTGTTTTGTTCGGGCAGTTTTCTCTTCACAAGTTCCCCTTTTGCAATTTTTTCATCGATCATTTGCTGTGCCGCATCTACAACTCTCCTGTCACGGTCATCAGCTCGAGATTGCCTAGCTGCTTTCTTTTTACGTTTTTCACTCATCCTCTTCGCTCTCCTTCTTTTCCTTTTAACTATAAAACCTTGCTATTCTCCTCTTTTTCGTTCATGACGCCCAACTAATAAATACCGGTTAAATATGCACAGCGTTTTCAAGTCTCGCTACAAAGCCCTTGTTCAATTGAGAATCTCATCATCAACCACTACCGATTACAGTGACTTTGGGGACATTGGAAAAATTTCAACAGCATATAATACATCGCTGCTAAAAAAAAAACACACACACACACACACACATTCGTGTCCAAATTTTACTCGTGGTTATGTTTTAAACCACTCTTGCCTTTCCAGGCCCGAGCTGATCAAAGAAAAAATTCTCCTAAAGTAAGGGTCAGGTTTTATGCTAGATTTTCCGCCTTTGGATACCCCCAAAATAACAACCCCTTGTTTGACAGTTTGCTCTATGCTCAGGTGAGAACTTATAATGGCCGATATATATTTGACATTCTGCACGCTCTGTACAAAACCCTTTCGAACGCGAAATGCCCTCCAAATGCATTTCAACAAAAAACACGTAGGTCATGACCTTCCTGAGCGCACAGATTTTTTCCTTGGGGAAAAGCAAGCCCCACAGTTATGTCCTCGACTATTGAGGAAACGTGAGGATTATCTTAAGTGGCTAGCAGAAGTACTCAAATGCCTCAACTCCTCACACAACCCATGTGTTCCAGGTAAGTTTTTTTTTCTATTAAGGGAAGGGCTTTATTTAATAGATTTCACTAGCAAAGAATAAAGGAATAGCAAAAAACTAGGTAGATTCTGTGCTACAGCGACGTCAATTCGTATTTCCTGCAGTTGTTCCGGATCGCAATGCCCACGCTGAAATGTAGCAGAGGATTCAGTATAAAAATAATGACATATTACTTGAAACATTATGCTAAAAAAACGAAAAAAGGAAAAATTTTTTGGTAGCCTTTTGTTGATACCTTGCGTTGTGAGCAAGGTATCACGAGCATAAAATTTTTTCTTCCATAGCCAGATGGTGTCACATTTACCAACGTGCATGTTGACTTTTTTCTGCACCTACTGAAAAGAGTCGGAAGTGCCAAACTAAACAGCGTGAAATTACAACGCCACCTTAAACCACCCTTGTGGAAAGAAAAAGCCATGTGTATGTCAAGACACAAGAAGTGGAAGATGTGTACAAGGCAATGTCCGGTCAGACGCTTGTACGCATGCATCTCTATTCAAAGCATTCAACGGCAACACAGAAATAGCCGACAACGCCGAATTCAACCAACCCACTGGCCATGCTGCATTACAAGCCGCGAAAACAAACAGTATCAGCAAACCTTCCCTCCAGTCGCAGATAACTATTGGTTCTGGCGAAGGGAGAGCGACTCGGGAGTGCGAGTTCAAATGGATCCCACTTTATGACAGTTCCTCTAATGGAATTTTGACTATTCGAGTTTATGTTTCTAAAGTTCATTTATAAAAGGTTAACAGATATAATACTAATAGTACTTAGATCATGTAAGCCAAGATTTAAAGACCAATGTTAAGCTTTTTAATCAGATTGTCAATGAATTTCCACCAACTATTATTGAACCTACAGAAATGCTGATGTACCTATAGAAAAAGATTGTCATTGGCAGACCACTAGAAGTAACTGATGAGATAACCAGCCTTGAAGGAGAGACTAATTACATTACAAATTGCCAAAAGAAAGCTTAATGTTGCTGTGCAACCTTGCATCTTCAGAAGTTGACCAAGCACTAATAAAGTACACTGCTTGCAAAACAATGGGGCTGTCTGCAAAAGCAGCCAGGAAGTTGTATGGATTTGAGGACTTTAATCGTCAAGAACAGAAGATTTTGGATGCAGCTGAAGAGGCATTCTCAATCAGAAAGACCGTATACGAGCTTGCAAAAGCAAAAAATATAGCATCATTTAGGGCACTCGGTATATCTGTTCTAGAGGACTCTGACACTACTGATGAGTCTGATACATGTCCCTCAGATGATGGTGGTGGAGTGGAAAAACAATCTGATCACAACTCTGTTAACGAATGCCAAACTGAGAAGGAAAACGATGAAATTAGTGATTTGTTCCAAGAAAATAGCAGTGAAGAGCCTATGTCAGATATTGTGAGTGATGATGAGCAGAAAAATCCGGATGAGTGGTTGAAAATCACTAACATTAATTCCGAAGCATCTAAAGAGATGATAATGAAACAAAAATATTTAGAAGAAAGACTCGTGCCAAAGCTATCAAGGCTGAAACAGAAGCTCGCCTTTTGCATAGAAAACTTCCTAAGAGAGCATCACAGATCCTCCTTAATATCCCAGTATAGGTGATGATATAGAGGCATTTGTTAAAGAAAGAAAAGTTGGTGCTGATGCGTGGAGGACAGGGGTATCGACATTTACATATGGGAAGAACACACAAGATCCAGGAAAGCGAATGACATACAGGCGTATAACAAAGCACTTAGAAAAAAAGTATGAGACAAAGATTGGATATAGCACAATTGTCCAGCTTTGTGTGGCGAGGAATCGGAGAAAACTTTCTTCCAAGCATTACAAGGGAGTGGCCCAAGTAACCAGTCGGAAAGCTCGAAAAGGCTTCTCAGTGAAATTTAACCCTGATAGCCATTATAACACAGCAATGTATCGAGGGTTGGATGATTTGCAGCTCAAAGGTGGAAGAAATGCTCTTATTATAAACTGTTAAATTATATTGTTGTATATCTGATATTTCTAAGTTTACAACAAGATTAAAAAGCCAAGACTTTACCACATGTTCCTGTATAGCTCAATCAGGCCCTGGGAGTGGGGCATTAGAGGATTTTGGAAGTTGGAAAGTGTCCCCAAGGGTGGGGAATTTGTTAAGTTTGACAACAGGATTTTTCAAATCCCCAACTCATCCCCAGGTGGGGTGGGGGGTGGGGATTAACATTGACTCCTGCATAACGGAAGCCATAAAGCTAAAACATAATACAACAACTTAATATAAGGAATAAAAATAATTTTGTTGAGCATAGGATTCAACTTGAAGAGTAAACAAAGGTTTGTCTTTGTTGTTACAGCTGCGAAGGTCAAATCTTTAGTCAAAGTTTATTCCTGCGGAGATCTTAACGCAGTGCTTGCCCTTTGAAAATCCTTGGTGAGTGAAAAAAAGCTCACCTAAGCTAACTGAGGTGAGCGATTTTTCCCTTGGCCAAGACAATCAGGGATCCATATTCGCAGTCGTCTGGTCGTCCGAGACGACCAAACATTGTACGGACGACCAAAATAACTTGAATACTCGTCCTTTGGACGAGTTAAATCTGAGTCCGTAATTTGCATATAAGTACCTACCTTTATTGATTCCTCATCCAACTGGAACTTTCTGAAAACAGAAACAAATTCGCAGCTTTCTTTCGCGATCAAATCATAACTTTGGGCGCCATGGTTACTAACGCGGTTTTTTCATGAGTCGCATTGCAGGCTCAATTTTCATGTTGTCAACCGCTGTTATTTCTCAGATGTACTGAAGCATTCAAACGCGATTGTGAAAACAACATGTGGCGATATTTGGATGGCGTATCGGCGCCCCCAGCCAAGAAAAAAAAAAGTAAAGCTGGCGAAAAACAAGCAAAATATGAAAAGGAGGAACGGCGGCGTGCCTTTCTACCTTCGTGGCAGAAAAACAGGCCCTGGCTGAAATTTGTGCCTGCATCGCTATCAGCGTCTGCCACATCGCAAACTGCTTCGGCTGGAGGCAATATGTTTTGCGAAATTTGCCAGTCGGCTTCCCAGTTAGACCGATCATTGGCCCAGAAAAATGTTTTTGTAGATGCCGGCTGCACATCGCTTCGCCTGGAGTCCATCAAGATCCACGAAACGTCTTCAAACCATTTAAAGGCTATAACGATCGTGGCCGCCAAATCCGAGCCGGAGAAGACTCCCGCCTTTAAAATGATCTGTTCATTAAATAAGGATACACTGGAAAAGCTATCCAAGTTGTTTCGCACGTGCCATGCACTTGCAGTGTACAACAGGCCGTACACAGACTACACATGGCTGTGTGAGTTGGATGAGACCAAGGGTGTCAACCTTGGCAAAACTTACAGGACGGCCGAATATGCCAAAGTGTTCACTCACTATATTGCCAATGTTGAACGCAATAAAGTGAGTGACCAAATCAGAAATGCCCTGTTCGTTACAGTTCTTAGTGATGGATCAACCGATTCTAGCATAACTGAACAGGAGATGTTCTTTCTTAGAACATGCAGGGGTGGTGAAGTTTTGGTCTCATTTGCTGGAATTAAGAAAGTCGAGAAAGGAAATGCAGAAGCGATCCATAATTCGTTGAAATCTGCAGTTACAAGCTCTGATTATTTAGCAATCCCGTGGAATAATTTCACCTCAAAGCTTGTCGGCCTTGGCTGTGATGGGGCAGCTGTGATGCTAGGACGGAGGAATGGTCTAGTGGCGCTGTTAAAACGGGAACAGCCTGCTTTAATCGAAGTTCATTGTTTTGCTCATCGACTTGAGCTGGGCTTCAAAGATGCTGTGAAAAAGTCAAACCTCTATGAGAAGACCGTAGTCACGCTTTTAATGGGGTTATACTACTTCTACAGAAACAGTCCCCTCAATAGAAGTATGCTGAAAAGGAGTTTTACCGCTTTGGGGAATAAAGTTTATTTACCAACAAGAGTTGGAGGCACACGCTGGGTTGGGCATCTTCTCAGAGCACTAACTAATTTTCAGAATGGATATCCTTCCATTTTGCAGCACCTGCAACAGGTTTGTACTTGTTTTGAATGCTTTACATAAGCCAAAGGTTTTAACAATAAGATAGTAAATCATAATCTAAATGTGTCCAGTTCTTTGCTTATTTCCATACGTTTTGATCGGAATTTATAATATTTTTGTAGGTTACTGATACAGAAGGTTATCAGAACAAGACAGCTCGGGCTAAGGCAAAGTGTTTCCTGAAGCTGATGATGTCCAAGAATGTGATTTTGTTTGTTCAGCTTCTGCTAGATGTGTGTGGACCTCTTAAGGAGATGTCTGTTTCCTTCCAGCAGCGGGACGCATGTGTAGCTGACATCCATCGGACCTTGAAATCAACTGTGGCCGTTATTCAGAAATACAAGACAAGGTAATTTAAATTAAACTTTTAACATTTACCGTACATCTTATATACCGAAAGTAACAAGTTGCTGTAATCTCATTTCTGGTATTGTAATTAAATAGTACGATAGATACAAGGCTATCATATTTTTTGCAGTGATGGAAAACACCTGAGGATGGTTACAAGCGATACCACTACCTATGCCCGTTTGACAGGGACTGATGCAGAGTTCAACTCAGCACGACGCAAACTTATTGATGGCCTTGTCAACGCACTGACAGAAAGATTCAGCAATGCCAGTGAAGGCGTAATCCTTGCTTCCAGAGTGGTGAAATTTTGCACTTGGCCCACTAAAAAGTTTGAATTGCACGGTGAATAAGATATGATATTGTTTTTCTGTTACTTATTCATGTTAATTTGATTTTAATTTTGGATAATTTTTAAATTAAACCCGCTATCATTCTTTCTGTGTATTTTTCAGCATTTGGAGATGATGACATCAGGAAAGTTTTGGATCATTACCAGCAAGTTCTACAGACATCCGGGGTGGATACTGCCCTTGCAGAAGCAGAGTGGACTGCTTTGAAGTTCATACTATACGACGAGATGTGAGATTTGGAAAAATGTCAATATCATTCGTAATACTATTGATCTAAATAACAATCTGAATCATGTAAACTATGTTTACAAGAAACAACGGGACGTGATGCTAAAACTGACACATTGTTTATTAATTGTTCCGTCCCTCACTAAAACCCTCTCTCTTACTTAGGAAACCTGATGATATAAAGTGCTTGACTTGGGAAAAAGTCAATCGCCAGTATGGTAGAGGCCACACAAATATCCTGTCAGTGATTGATCTCTTGTTGACTCTCCCAGCCTCGAGTGCAGAAGTGGAGCGTGGTTTCAGCCAGCTAAAGTTGCTGAAGACAGACATGAGGTCGAAACTTAAAGAGAGCCATATCAATGATCTGATGTCAATCAAGCTACTGAGTGTCCCCATAACCGAGTTTGATCCTAGTGAAGCTATTCAACTGTGGAATACATCTGGAACTCGACCCAGAAGGCCCCATTTGATGGAAACTAACAAGTCGTCTGGTAAAGCTACAGGAGCTATTCGTGCTCAGGTCGCGAACATTCATCCCCGTATTGATGAAGCAGTGCCTGTTGCTACTGATGAAACAACTGCAGAGTTGGCTGGTGGTGATGATGGTGTCACAGAGACAGTGGATCCTGTTAGCAGAGCTGATAGCTGTGAGGAAGATCTAGAGCTGATTGATAGAGCTGAGGATACTGTGGACAACAACACAAATGCAGCTGGAGACATGGATACAACGAGTCCTTCAGATGGTTTTGACAGTGGAGTTGACGATGCCAGTGATGCAGACAGTGACATTGAAGAAAGACGAGTAGACAGTTTAATTAACAAATACTTGTAGTACATTTTATTAAACTAATTTTGACTCTTTAAGCTCTTTCCCTTTTAGTTATAGAACTGTATATGATCCTGATTCATAATGATACAGTACTAATTGTTGAAGTTTTTGAAGTTTTGAGTCTGGATGAAAATCCTATTAGAAGTGAAGTTAATGACTATAACTGTTTATTTGTTTTGACTGGAGTGAGAATGTTCCTGTGTTGTTAAAGGAATGATATATACTAAGAGTTCAACCAAATCTCGTTGTAAACCTACATGTATTGTAGTGATGCATCATTCATACGATGTTAATAAAAAAAACACAAAGGTTTTATTAACATGTAGCCATTCTGTCGCCTTTTCTTACCTATAATTCTCCACTTTTGAAAGGGCAACCAAAATTTAACCAGGGCAAGCATGTTTTTTGGAATACTTGCCCGCCTGACGACTTTGAAAAAAAATGAATATGGATCACTGGATAACTTTCACGTCTCTTAAAACAATATCTTGAATATTCTTCGCCAAGCAAACCTAGAGAAGTGAAAAACAGTATGAAATGTTTAATTCTTGAAAAAAAGATGTGTTGGCGTTCCGTGATGATGTATTACAGAGTGGTTATGGAAAATCTTTACTGTAGATATCTGAACAGATAGCAAATCAGTTGCTTTTCATTAGCAGGATATCTCAATTGTGTGCAGTTATCAAGTCCATTATCAACTCTTACCATTCATATGGAATTTTATGGCTTATGACATCGAAAAATTCAATAGTAATTGTTATCTCAACACTGAATGCGCTCATTGGACATCAAATAGTTTAAGTGTATGTGTGTTGCAAGGGGATCGTGTTGCCACGGCTGAAGCCGTAAAGGATCCAAAAAAGTTTTGCTGGATGTGCCGATAGAAGAGTTGAGCAATTGACGTATGACCTGGTATTCACACATCCAGAGTTTTT
>JANCMA020008657.1:0-17586 GCA_024336925.2 Zoanthus solanderi
AGTAATAAAAATGTAAATTCTACACCGTAAAAATCTCGTTTTTACGGTGTAGAATTTACATTTTTATTACTACGGTTTAACGTCCTTATCCGAGAAGACGCACTAGGACATGACCTAACAAACTTCGTGGACTGTTGTAAGTGATTTAACACAGGATTGGGACGTTAATTGAATTTCCATCTTTTTTTAAACTTATTATCTTTGTCTGCCCAGGCCACGCGGTGCGGCGCGATGTTAAAGACTACGTACCACTAGTGACATCATCAGTATTCACTCCGGAGGTACCGCTGATCAGTAGTAACCATTCATCAGGAATATTCATGGTGTGTGTTTGTGTGTGGTATTTGTGGTAGATTGAATGAGACTATTATATCTCGCCTTTTTTACCTGGACATAAGTCTCTTTAAAGTCTTAATGGAGTTAATTATGGTCACTTCTTGATTTTGTGACACTTAAGCTTTATGAATGAGTACCATCGAGTTTCTGCGAGGCGAAGTCGAGCGGCTAAACTCTGAGCTCGCTCAGGCAAGTCAGGAGAAGGTCCAGGCTGCTGAGTATGGATTGGCCGTTCTGGAAGAAAAACAGACGCTTCAAGCGCAATATGACGAACTAGAGACAAACTATGAATCACAAAAACACGAACTTGAGTGCTTGAAGGAGGTAAGGTGATTTTATAAAAATGTATAATATAAATATGTTTCGTCTCTGATATGTTTCGAAACTTTGTTTGGTTGTTCACGTTTATATCATTAAAATCCTAAACAATCGATCGCTTGTTTCCTAAATTTTCACCTAAAACCCAAATATTTGCTCTTGATGCGGTCAGACAATAGGCAGGCTTTCGCGCGTGGAAATTTCCCACTTAATTAGTTTGTGTAAGCAAGTTTCCCAGCGGAATAGGTTGTCAAATAATTATTGACACACATGGATGATAACACAGTAAATTTATGGTTTTATTATAATCACATCTTACTCATTGCTTTTTTCAGTGAGCTTTTCTAGTTACTATAGACGCTAGTTTTTTATTGTAAATTTTTAGGATTCTAAAGGTTCTTTGCGAATTTTCTCATCGGATATCGCGGTCTTTGTTAATATCCTGAAAATTGGTCGCTTGGTTTGTATTGGATTAACCCTTTTTGATGAACTTACCAGTAAAAACACCTCATAAATCTCTAAAGATTATCAGTTAAGTGAATATTGTTGTGTGTTCATTATTGTTGAAGCCATTGTAATGAATTTTGTTTCGATTTTAAGGATTCTTTTTTACAATATTTCGTGCGCTTTGGAAATATTTGACAAACGGGTCTCATAATTGTTGAAAATCCAAATGTTTTAAAACTATTTTTGGCTACTCAATATTAGTAATTAATTACGGTGCATGGTTTTGTGAGAGCACATGTTATTCAGTTTAGAGCAAAATGTATTTCCTCAAACTGCACTTTTGTGAGCTACTTTTTTTCATTCAGTGTTTTTCTATTTACTCATTAACTTTTATGGCAGTTTCACTTCTTAATTTTTTTTTAATTGTTATAGACACAGTAGATTTGTATCTGTTAAATGGTAACTGTAGAGTCACACTGAGTGTTTGTATATTTGAGCAATGGTTTTATACAATTTAAAGCAGATTAGAATTTTGCTTTCTTTTTAATCTTGGGTGGTCATATTCTGTGATGATTTATTGTTCAAGGCCACATGTCTCATTAGTCAATCGGAAACTGTAGAAGTCTGTATTCTACTCAAGCTAAGTTATGTAGTCTAGTCAATTGGGTTAAGGTGGTCAAACATAGTTTCTTGCATTATATTTATGTCCTTTAATGCTAGGTTTTTGCACTTGTTTTAGAACTACTCTACCCTAGATAAACTAGTAGTAGCTATTGGTAAGTGCTAACAAGCAAGACAAAAACTTTATAAATACATTTTGAAGATGTTAATGAGAAAGTTGTTGAACTCTTAGATTTTTTAAACCCCACTTGTGTCACAATAACACAAGTTACGCTATTCAGAATAACTAATGCAAGCTGTTTTTCCAACAGGAACTTTGCATTGGCACAAAAAATTTCCATTATCGGAAACAATGTCATGTAAATAATGTGACAGAGAATGTAGTAGTGCTTTTCAGTACCAAATAAAATTTGTCAAAGAAACTCTTGGCCGAAGTAAACTGTTTACATTACCAAAAACCAACTTGCCAAAGAAAATTTTGCCAAAGGAAACTGTTTTCAATTTACATGGACTCATTTATTTGGCACAAAATTTGCTAAAGAATCTTTTGCTCGCCTAACACAAGTTATTGGACCTTTGAAATGAATGGCCCATTGTCATCACAAGTTAACAGTTGTTCTTTGTTAACACAAGTTAACAATGGCTCTTTGTTAACACAATTTATAAACTGAATTTTTTTTTGCCAACAGCTTGTACACAACAACAACAACAACAACAACAACTTTATTTTGCACTGATTGTAAGACGTACGTACATAAAAAGAATAAATATTAATAGATTGATGCAGTGCTGGCCATTGGAAATAGCTTTTGCTAAACGAGTCCGATAGCCGTTAGGAAAATTAATTGTCAGACAAAAATTACATGATAATTAGTAGATTGTAGAAGTATCAACACACGACATACACAACTGCAATTATAATGGCTAAGCCTGCGAAGCCAAAAAAAAAAAAAATAATAATAATAATAAAACGAGAAAATAATAAAACGAGAAAAAAAATATGGGAACCTGATTATAACATAAAGCTAGGCAATGCGTATTTAATAAGCATTGACTATGTTTGATTTGATTGCTTTTTTAAAACTTGATTTTCTCATTTTTTTAAGGTCGTCCTCAATTAAGTTCCAGGTTTTTGGACCTTGAAATCTGAGACTGAATTTACCATAATTTGTTCTCGGTTGGTATAGATAGCACGTATTTCTAGAGGCTAGTCTGGTGTTGTAGTTGTGTACATTCTTAACTTGTTTAAAAAAGTTATCAAATGGAGGGGGAAGCATACGATAATGAAAGTCATGCATGAGAAGTGCGTTATGTAAAAAGCGAAGATCAGTAATTTTCAAAATGTCTAGCAGCTTAAATAAGGGACTTGAATGTTCATCATATTTGGAAAAGGTAATTATACGCACAACTCTTTTTTGTAATATCACTAATGGATTCAAAGTTGAAGCATAAGTGTTCCCCCAGACAGGTAAGCCATATGTCAGATGAGGGTATATCAGAGAATAATATAACTGGATTATCACTTGGGTAGTAACAAAATGACGTATTTTGCAGAGAACACCTATGCCTCTCTTGATTTTTTTGGCTACATGTGCAACTTGGCTCTTCCAGTTTAGATTTGAGTCTATATGTATTCCTAGGTATGATACATTTGTTGCTTGAGAGATGATTTTCTGGTTTATAAATAAATTAACTTTGTGTCTGATTCTTTTTTGCGGTGTATGAAAGATAACAAAATTTGTTTTGTCAATATTGAGAGAAAGTTTGTTACATGCAAGCCAAGTATTGATTTTTGGTAGGTTGATGTTAATGATTGATTCCAATTCTAAGAGGTCCTTATTAGCATAAAATAAGTTTGTGTCGTCGGCAAAAAGATGGAAGTCAAATACAGAAGTAACTCTAGGAAGGTCGTTCACATATAAAAGAAATAATAAAGGTCCTAGGACTGAGCCTTGGGGAACGCCACAGGGAATACTATGCTCGTGAGATTTGGTACTGCCAATTGAAACAAACTGTCTTCGACAATTTAAATAAGAAACAAACCAGTTCTTTGCAACCCCACGGATTCCATAATGCTCAAGCTTTTTTATCAAAATTTCGTGATTTACCGTATCAAAGGCTTTACTCAGATCTAAAAAGATACCACATGAATAAAGCCCATTCTCTATTGCTTTTTGAATCTTGTCAATAATTAAAATACCGGCTTGAACTGTCGAATGGTTGGACCTGAACCCAAACTGCCCTTCGTATAAAATGTTTTCCTTTTCGATGTAGTTAATAAGACGTTTATACATTAATTTTTCTAGCAGTCTGTTAAAGATTGAAAGTAATGAGATAGGACGGTAATTAGAAGAGCAAGTACGAGACCCTTTTTTAAAGACAGGTATTACACGTGCAAGTTTAAAATTGTCAGGCACAACACCAGTGGAGAAGGAGCAGTTATATAATATTTCAAGGGGTTTGGACAGATACCTGCCAAGAAGTTTTAATAGAGTAGTCGGAATACTAAATGGTCCAGAAGCCTTCGAAGAATTCAGATTATTGATTTCTTGATAAATTTCTTCTGATGTAGTTGGAAAAAGGAAAAAGCTGTTCGTCTGAGGAGGGTCTAAATAATCTAAGGGAGAACTAGTTACGGAAGGAATTTGGTCAGCTAGTTCACAGCCAACAGAAGAAAAATAGTCATTCAGGGCGTTAGCAATGCCACGTGAATCAGTGATACAGGAGTTGTCAGCAGTAAGTTTGGAAGGTGGCCCAAGCAAACTTGGTTTAAGACTGATTAATTCTTTAATTCCTTTCCAGATAGCTTTAACGTTTCTGTTGTTGTTAGTAAAATATTTATTGTAGTAATTTTCTTTACTTATTTTAATTAGCTTACTTCATTTATTTCTGTAGGATTTATATTTGAAAATGTCATAAAGGTTTCTTGAGGCTAATTGTATTTTGAATAATTTATTTTTTGTCTTGATTGAGTTTTTGATTGCATGTGTGATCCATGGTTTAGATCTAAATTTAATTTCCCTTTTACTCATTTTCCTAAGAGGTGTATGCTTATTGATGATAGAGGTGACAGTTGAATAAAAGCTATCAAAAATATGATTTACATCAGAGCTATCTTGGAAAATGTCTTCCCAATTAACGAAAGTCATTTCATTTATTAAGTCCGTTTCATTAAGTATAGAGTAATCTCTTTTATAGATACAAAATTTGTTTGGAAGAGAAGATAGCTTGTCAATAATTAGAAAATTAGGTAAATGGTCTGATATGTCTGTTATGAGATTACCACTAATAGTATGATAATTAAGTGAATTAAAAAATATGTTGTCGATAAGAGTTGCTGAATGATGGGTTGTTCGTGTGGGTTTGAGAATGTGCGGGGTAAAGAAGTATGAACTCATTGTATTCATAAAAGCATCTGTTGCTGGATGGGTTTAGCAATTTAAGAGATTTATATTAAAATCACCAAGAATTATACTTGTTTTATTGTGTTGTTGTAGTTTGTTTAAGCAGGAATATATATAATTTGCAAATTCTTCCAGATCGGAGGAAGGATGTTTATATAGAACACCACAAACCAATTTTTCACTTGTATTGTCAATCTCAACCCATAAACCCTCGTATTGCTCTTTGCTGATATTGAGGTCTTCTCTTACAGAGAAGTCTAGGTCATCTCTAATATAAAAGCCAACACCACCAGCATTAGAAAGAGTGGGCTGGGACAAGAATTTACAACCTAGTTGATTAATATTGGTTAGACAGTCACTATTTATATTAATCTTTGTTTCAGAAAGGCTAATGAGTGAAAAAGGGTGCTTGAGTTCATTTAGCATAAGAGAAAGCTTACCAAAGTTGGCTGGTATGCTCCTAACGTTGCTGTGAAGAGCTGAAAAAGAGTTGAGAGAAGATGAATATTTTATATCTGCATTTGAATGAAACTCATGAGTAGTGTAATAATTGAAATTAGTCTCGCAAGGAAGCTGTGAGTCAATGTTAGAATCAGTTAAGTGAGGAATATTGTCTAATGTCTAATTGTCTAATTGATAACTCATAACACATTGGTAACTCCTAACACTTTGGTAACTTAGGCAATTCGACCAACTGCTAGTCTCTTCGTTTTTTGCTGCTGGGAAAGCTCCCTCACGAATGGAAGGGGACCTCTCCCAGGTGGTTCAGGAATAATGGAGGGGAGAAATGGGGGATTTGAGCCTCATTGTTATTAGGGTTAATATTGTTCTCTTGGATACTTTGCAAAAGATCATCTCCTTTTGCTTTCGTTTTGAGTATCAAGATTCGTTTAATATTTTACTAGTACTTGGCCAGTAATTTATAAGAATTTGCTAGTTTTTCATCTTTCTCCTTGAGCTTTTAAGACCTGAACGTTCCTGTTGCAAGGAAGACTTTTTTATACAACTTTAGAAACAGATGACTTGAGCATCTTACAAGAAAACTTTGCAGGAATGTATTGTATTGTACCTTATCGTTGAGTACAATGTAATGAACTGAATTGAGCTTGTTTAATGTAATACCATAGCAAATTTTATTGTAGAGTATAACATCTGTCTTATATTGTGTTGTGTTGTACTATGTTTTGTTGTGTTGTGTTGTACTGTGTTGTGTTGTATTGCATTTTGTTGTATTGTGTTGTGTTGTTGTGTTTTATTGCATTGTGTTGTATTGTGTTGTGTTGTGTTGTATTCTGTTGTGTTGTATTGCATTGTATTGTATTGTATTGTGTTGTGCTGTGTTGTACATGTGTTGTATTGTGTTGTGTTGTGTTTTTATACTTTTGCAAAGAATAGAAAGGTTGAGTACCTGGTTTTTTACATCCATAGAACTCCGCTCGCATTGAGATGTGATATTTCCATGTCTTTGGATGGATTCGTACATAGCGAGCCGCTATGATGGTTGGTAGATTGTTTTTTACGACTGTGTTTCTGTCCGTATTTGCATTGAAAGTCTAAAAAGAGATGAAAATGGAGAATGCATAACATAGTTTTTAACCTGTTATTAAAATATTAGAAGAAAAAACATATTATTTGCCGGCTTTCTACCTGTTTGAGTAATTTATATCTGCCTTCAAGATTTGCTTTGAGAAAACATTCTTGGCAAAACAAGTTTCAAGTTTCAAATTTTAAATTTATTTTTGCAAAAGCAAAATTACAAGGGTTATGCATTTATTGGGTCTTTTTCATCAATTTTAAGAGACCAGTGCCGATCTTGCTATTTTTAAACATTTTACAGGAAGACATATAGATGAGTCCACAATTTGATATTGGTGTAGTTTTATAAAGAACTCCAGTAACGGTATTTCTCCCGTCAGGGTTAGACATCTTAACAAACAAGAATTTGGCAACATTGTTGTGTGAAGGTACAAATCAATATATAGGTTGTTGAAATTTTGTTTCTTTGACGGATGAATAAATTTTTACCTTTCAATAACTACTGAATAATTTTAGTCTTTTGAAATCTTCATCCAAACATGAAATCGTATAAAAGACTTAATTTTCACGAAACGAAAACGAGGAATCATGACAGGGAATATTGGTATGATTCAACACAATGATTTATTCAAATGACAGTGTTTGCCAAGATGCAATTAAAATTTTCTGAAGGGTGCTTTCACATGCCAAAACACAAAAATGTGTTTTTTGTGTAATTTTTGCAATTTTCAGGTGCCTGAAGAAGTAAACGGTGTTTAACAAAATCAGATATTAACAGTAAATAAATACAAGAGAACAAAAATTCGCTTTCGCTTCGTTCTTTGCTAAGTTTTGTTATTGTAAAAGCAAAAACAAAATCCTTCTGTGTTAGCATCTCGTTTTGTTAAATTATAATTTACTTTTTGTTCTAGCAAAGCTTTTCTGTTTACGGTTTTAGTGTTTGCTATTTCTTATATATCTTCTGATTTCTTGTATCTAAGCTTATTAATTGTAATTCCACACTCGTCTGCTTTTAGTGCTGTACAATATTTTATAGCTTAATTTCTTATCCCGGGACGTTGTTGGTACAGGGTCACACAGGGTCTTCAATTCGATCCCGGCTTTGCCGAAATTTGAATATTTGTGTGATCTTCTTTTCCGCCAAAGCTAACTCAGCTTTCCATCCTTCCAGGGTAGGTAAATGAGTACCAGCGTCTGCTGGAAGCTAACCTGCGATGGATTAGTGTCCCATCCAGGAGGAGTCAAAGACTCTCATTCGCTTAACACAACAGTACAGAAACCGGAGATGAGCGCCGGCTCGTGGGTCACCTGGCTTGTAAAAGCGTTTAGGTTTTTAATTTCTCAATCAGCCTGACGATGTTGCCGTAATGGCAACTAAACATCTTTTCGTTCAGTTAGTTTTTATAGTTGTCTGTCCAAAGTTTTGTTGATCAACTTCCAGATGTATATAAAATAGAAAATCGAGATTCGGCATTCAGTTGCATACTTTTTTGACTTGGTCAACAAAACTCCGGTCATGTCGATAATGAATGTTTTACTTCATTCCCATGCATGGAAAAATATCGTACAAAGTTTCATAATTCATTTTTCCTTTCTTTTTTTTAAGATCTATGCTTTCCGATCACAAGATCGAGGGATCGATCCCCGACTCTGCCGAGATTTGAATTTTTGTGTGACCTCCTTTTTCGCCTAAGCTAACTCAGCTTTTCATCCTTCTTGGGTTGGTAAATGAGAACCAGCGTCTGCTGGTAGGGCTAACCTGCGATAGATTAGTTTCCCGTCCAGGAAGAGTCAAAGACTCTCATCCGCTTAGCCAACTACAGAAACCAGAGATGTATAAGTTCAGGCTCTATGGGCTACTTGGCTCGTAAAGGATTCAGCTTTCTTACTTTTTAAATAAAAAAATAAAACAAAAAACCTTCAGTTCGGTTTAAATATTTACGGTGTATTTAAGTTTCTAAAACATTTCTTTCAACCTTGTTGTTTTGGTAAGAGTAAAACGTCCTTCCATCCAGGCTATAAGACAGAGAATAGGATTTCACCCATTGGTTTATGGCTTGTCTGCCCTGAGTAGCCACGCCTGATATCATCATTTCTGTACCGAAGTCAACTTGAAGCCATTGATTCTGGTCATTAGTAGCTGCACACCAGGCCCCTACTCTGCCATTTCCTCTTTGGAAATGAAGTCTGCCATAAGCAGCATCATGTTTTTCTACCGGGCTAGATGGATAGACAGACGACGCACTAATGTTCCTGTCCGGTATTATTCGGCTTTCCATCCCAAGTGCCCCGGCACATGCTGGGTTTTCATTAATGGTGTCACTTGATATTGTTACTGTTGCAAGAAGCAAAGCCTACACAGCCAAAAATAGTATCTATTTTTTATATAAGCAAGCAAAGTGGAAGTGTTATTTCAAAACAAACTTTTACAATACTTAATTGCGGCTATAAAAAAGAGACCGTTGTGCTACCGCCACAAAATTTGGCACGGTCATAGTTTTATACATGAATTACAAAACCGTGCCAGGAAATTTGAAAATTGAAATTATAGTTTTTTCTTTTTACTTTACTCAACATCTCCGCCTTTCAAATGTAAAATAAGTTTTTTGAATCAGCTCTAAGATGGCTAAAGCGAATGGAGTGAGATGGTACGGGCGTGTGTTAAGGAGGGATGACGGGCATGTTTTGAGAAAAGCATTGGAGTTTGAAGTGAAGGGAAATAGGAAACGAGGACGACCGAGGAAGTCATGGAAAATGCAAGTGGAGAAGGAGAGCAGGAGTGTTGGTTTGGAGAAGGAGGATGCATTGAATCGAGCGAGATGGAGAGTGGGAGTTGGAGAGATTACTGCCAGAGTGGGGTAAATCCGGCCATCCCCGTTTACGGGGATAAACCCGATCAAAATTGGAATATATATATCTAAGATGTTCGTGGCGTATGCCATCGAAAATCCCGGAGACACGATTTTGGGATTCAAGATGATTTAAATTTGAAATCATAATTATTGCAAGACTAAGTTATTGTAAAAGAAAAAAAAGAATTAAGAATTATCTACGAGAATTCAGTGACGTGCTTACAGCCGGATCTAATCAGAATTAAGTTTAATATCTAAAGTATGACTTTGTAAGATTTTAAAAATTAGCTTGAGATCGGTTAACTTAGTAAATTTTCGGTGCCAGCCCAGGGATTGAGAAACCACTCGCCCGGTCGCCCATGGCGAGCAGATTTTTGTTCGGGCGAGTGAGTTTGCTAAAAAATCACTGTTCGTACGCCCGGCTGGCGAGCGAAAAATTTTGCTCAAAGTTTTTCACTTGTCTTTCAAGTGGTTCTGTAAATTGTTTTTTTGATACTTTGAATTGTCTGATGCAACCGAACGGTGCTCAAACTGAATTGCAAAAGGCGAATCTTGACGAAAACTTTTGTTCTGTCATATTGCTTTGTAACCTGGTCTAGGCACGGTTCATAGGGTTTTGTTTGTCAGCTAAGTGGTCATCGAGACAATGTATTAATAGAGTGATTTCACAAATCCCGTTTCTTAAATGCTAATTAGAATCCCTAAATGCTAATGAACACGTGTGTTTAAAAAGATAAAACTTGCTCACGTGCGTCAACAACAGACAGATAAACACGATCTTTTTAAACTCTTTTTCATCACGGAACAGATCAACGCTCATAAAGCTTAGCGACAAAAACTGCAATGTTTGTGCTACTCCATGACAAGAAAAAATAAATGATGGCTACGTGCACACGCAAAAACGTGCTCAAAGAGGAACTAATTTCGTGTTAGCATTCAAAATTCCTGTCTATAGAAAGTCAAATACATATTAAAATAGAACGTATGCGCATTTGTGGAAAACTGAAGTTACTTTTCACCGTATCTCCTAGACTGTTTTGAAGAGTCTCACTCTTCTTTCAGATAAAAGAGCAACTAATTCCACGCAAACAGGCATGAGCTAGCGTGGGTGCCGCCAAATCTGACTTATCGCTTTGTAGGTTTTCATTTCCTTAACAATGTGTTCTATTTTTACCCTCCTCTTGGAGAGGAGCGTGTTAAACCTTCGCGCTCGCCTTCGGTCCCTACGATTTAATAAATGCATCTGGTTAGCCTTTACGGGTGTCAGTAGTGACCCACCATCTGGATACGCCTTATCAGCCAGAAGCTTTGCATTAGGTGGCAGATCCAAGTTGCGCCCTGGACCAATAGTTTCCATCAGTCGAAAGGAAAACGCATCGTGCGTGCTCCCTAGGAATCCAGCCTGACCAAAGCGGATATGTCCTTCATTGTCCATCACTAGTTGAGTATTCATACAGTGATAGTGCCGATAGACACTATAGAACGGCCCCTGTGGTTCAATTAGAGGTCGATAGATCTCATGTGGTGTGGTGTCTATTGCACCCACTACATTAGGAAATTCTTACCAATTTCCCATAAGATTTCTCCATTCAGGGAGAATGGGCCAACATATTTGATTTTGAAATAGATATCTGGACAGACATAGCTATAATGCTGCTGAAAAAAATTGCAAAAAAGTTACTGTTCATCAGCAGGATGCCTAAATCGTGTGCAATTCTACTATTGGTTTCGGCTCAAAGTAGCGTCAAAGTTCTGGAAGAACTTTGTAGACAATGCGGACAACAGATGACGGATCAATGTCAAACCAAAAAGAGAGCATGGCCTATTGCCATTATTAAAAACTGGGCTGTTTATATTTTGGCGAACGAACATTTTTACATCCTTAGTTATTTTTTGTTTTCCAATAGCCAATCAAATGAGCCGATAATCCTATGTCCCCAGAGCCCTATGTTTTATCGTGCGAAGGCTCCACCGGCTAAGAAAAACGTTGGGCTCTGGGGACGAGAATGGCGGTCTTGTGTGAGACAAAAGACTGGGGAGAAGTTAAAAAGAGCGCCTGCCCGAAAACTAAGCTTTTTCGATTTCTCCGTCCTCCAGTGGACGGGAAAAATTGATTGGCTCTTTGCATTTGGTTTTTCAATCACTGAGTCGGGTAAATATGCCAGTTGTCTGGAGCAGCAAACTGTGACATTTTTGAATGAATTTATGCAATATATATGCTCCGTAAAACTGTTTAAAACAATCATATTGAGTAAAGATAAGAAGCATAACAAAATTGATAAAACGAAATTTTCAAAAACTAAAAGTAAAACAGCAACTGAAAACTGAATAATTGACGGTTGAACATAAATGAACACACAAAACCTGTTTGCAAGACAAATCGTTTAGACTAATAAATAAACAGTGTGCAGTTAGCGGAGTTGAGATCGTTTAAACTTTAAATGCCAAAGAACTTTCAGAAATAATTATAAAATTTGTTGTCGAAGCGCCACCTCACTTTCTGTTTAATTGCTTCCGCCGTAGTAATGCTCGAGAAGACGTTTCTTTGCTTTTTAAAGTATACTATAGCGGCAGCAAATTACATGAGGCAATTGATTGAAAGCCTCAACCAGCGCACGTGTTTTCCAAATATGGTTAAATTGCACCATAGTTTGCCGAAGAAAAAAAGACATCGAAAAGCAGTGAAGAAAAGTTTTAACAGCGTTTGTAGAAAGCTTCGGTGTTAAGATATAGTGTAAAAGTTACATCGTTTGTTTTAAAGTTGGCCGCCTTTTAGCTATACCAGACTAGACTACCAATTTAAAATACTAAAAAATGTCAGGAAATACGGATGGAACAGAAAATGCCGATAGAAATGTCGAGATATGGAAAATCAAGAAATTGATCAAAAGCTTAGAAGCGGCTAGAGGGTAAGTTGGAATAAAAAGGTTTCGTTTGTATCGATCGGATTGAAACAAATGTATCATAAATGGCCGTAGTATTTATTCAGAGTTTAGATATTTATAAAAACAGTTTATATAGACATCACGTCGCTATACATGTTTATGAAATTTATCCTCATAGTTTTTTACCTTAGATTTTGCGTTGATTCAAATTGAACATTTTAAAGATAAATATATGTAGCTGCTATAATAATTAATGGTAGACATTAAATTTTGTTGATATATTAAATTTTTCCTCCTTTCTTAAAGTAAGGTACGCTTGGTTTTAGAAGTGTGTGTTCAAATTAATGACAGTAAAATGTTGAAATTCTTGGGAAAACGGTCAACATAATAGCGTGACCCCAAAATTAAAGATTTCGCATTAATTAAAGTAATAATAAGCCGAATGCAATGTATTTAACAATCATTCAAATGAATTGTGCTTACTTTGGTATACATGTTATTTCAGTTTCTTCACCCTCCCCTCACAATCCCATGCACTAGATTTTTTGTGAGTTAATCACATCTCTTTTCGCTTTTATTACAACTGTTTTTCCATTTTGTTTTGGTTGTGTTTTATGGTGAAAATATTACTTCCCGTTTACTTCTGAAATCAAATTTAATTTATATCCTATAATCCCCCTGTGATGTAACAAACAAAAAGGGCACCAAGACCACTCTGATATTGGGCACTGCTACCAATGTGGCCCTAGTGCTCATTTTAGTGACTTCCAGTTAGCTACAAGCATGTTTGTGCTATCTATACTTGATATTTACCATTATGACGACGTCCCACAGGTATTGCGCTTTGACACATCTGAATAACACTAATAAAACTGTAATGATAGAAACTAAAGCTCTATGCACAACATGGAGAAAAAAATTCAATCTAAGGTTTTCTTTTAATTTAAATCTGGAAAAGACAGGTGTTAAAGAATGGTACCATTTGATTTCAGGAATGGCACCAGTATGATTTCACTGATCATACCCCCAAAAGATCAGATTTCTAGGGTTGCTAAAATGTTGGCTGATGAATTTGGCACAGCTTCAAACATCAAGAGTCGAGTGAACAGGTTAGTTCTTTGCTAAACTGTGTTGGATCTTTTGATAAAACTAATGAATCAACAATTACTCGTTAACAGTACTATATATTATGTATTTTAAAATAGAACTGTTTAAAGTTTCTATTGAGGATCTCTTAATATATGAAGCAGTGTTTTCAATAAGGGTTGAAGTTGGCACAAATATTCTGAAAGTAGAAGGTGTGTGTTGTTTCATCTATTTTTTTCTAAAAGTGTTTTTGTATTGACCTTTTTTTCCCATTTATCGAGCGTTCAGTTTCCAACCAGCAAAAATGTTTAAATAGCTGGTGATGTCACAGGGTTCTAACACTTATTGACAGTCCTGATAAAGAAAATGAAAAGCAGATTGCAGTTTGATATATAATTAAAAATGATACATGAAACATTTTTCAAAGCTATGTACATGATGATTTTATAAAATATAAAAAAATACTGTTAAGCTTGATCGATCTTCGACAATTTTGATTTAATTTGTTTTACAAGTATTTAATTTTTACTCTGTAGTGAATTGAGACATTTTTTAAAAACTAACGTTTTTTCTCAATTCACTACGGTGTAAAATTTAACTACTTGTAAAACTGTTTCTATAGAAACACCAACGCAGCATTCCATTTATGACAATTTTGACTTTGGGCAATACTGTAATCAAAAATACCGAACTGTCATACTTCATTGGAGGCTTTGGCAAAGATTGTCTAATGTGACTTATAACATGATGAACAAATAAAAGAAAACAATATGGTATTCATATGAGTCATCTATGTGGTTTTTTGTATGAATTGTTTTTCTTGATGATTTATTAAATAAATAACATCCAAGATCACTTGATCACAGTATGATTGCAAATAAAAATATAAATACATTTTTAGGTTGTATATTGCTTCATTTCAGATTGTCAGTTTTAAGTGCCATTACTTCTGTACAGCAAAGGCTTAAGTTATATTCAAAAGGTATTGAACTCATCATCATCTAGTTGTACTGTTTTTTAAATAAAGTAATTGTGTCATGGGGAACAAGGGCTGAAAGATTGAAGGTGTTTTTAAGAATATAAAAAGCTTAAGATTTAATTAAGATTGTGACATGTTTTTTTAAGAGATGGTCTATCTGTGTTATGTACAATCAACCAAATTACTTACAAATGCCCAGTTGTTCAAAAGCCCAAGATTAAAATTTTAACCCATGGTTTTGTTTCCAGCCTTACAGGGATGGATTTGAAATGTAATTTTGGAACAAACAAAGTTTTTTTCCTTTGAAAATCCAAACAGTATTCTAAAAGAATCTGCTCCTTGAATTTTCTCTTAACCCAGGGTTAAGATTAACCAGCCTTTGAACAATCCAGCCCAGGGTTTTTATTTGTTGCTGTGGTCTGGGTACCAGTACTTGTGTACTTTATCAAGGGACTCATGACAGTGCTTTTACATGAAAAGGTAGACACTGAGAAATCAAATATATAATATGCAAACAGCTAACTTGTTTTAATTGTATTTGTAATGAAAATAAAAATGATTCTAAAGCTATGATCTGAGCTGTGGGTTTCTGAGGTGTATGTAACTACGTTATGAAGAGAAATAACAATAATTTTTCAATGTTTGAATTGGTTTGCTGCTCATTTATATTAAGTTGGATGGTGGATCTCTCCATACCATGGCTGGCCTCAGCTGACCAAGCTGAGTGTCTCCACCAACTTTATATCTTATTCAATGGCACTCTTCTTTCTTAGTTCCACCAAATGGTCTGGTAGTATATTGCGGCACCATTGTAACAGATGATGGTAAAGAAAAGAAAGTGAATATTGACTTTGAGCCATTCAAACCTATCAACACATCTCTTTATCTGTGTGACAACAAATTCCATACAGAGGTACAGTTAACATGAATGATCTTAAAACAAATTTGAAATTTCTGAGTAGGCCTAGTATTGGTAAAGAATGATTATTAGTTATTAATAGTATTATGTTGAGAAAGGACATACACAAATTAATCACACTTGTCACACTTGCAAATTTATTACCATTAAATCAAAATTGCAAGTTCCCTACTTTTTGAACCTGGTTTCCTATGATCCGGCATACAGTAGACTATGTTGTAGATTTTAGGAAATAATCCATTTGGTAACCAGTAACCGCAAATTCTCTTAGTGAATTCTTTTTAAAGCAAGCTATTTTCAACCTAAGTACATTAGTTTATCATCAAGATTTAAACTCCAATGGTGAACTACCTAAAAATGCTTCAGTCCAAAAGTTTTAAGTTTTTTCCCTACTATTTTATTTTTTACTATTTAATTTGAGTGGAGTAATGAGATGTAACAACTAGATTTTAAGACCATTTTTAGTTTTTGCATTACCCAGTGAATATTTTGAAGAGAATTAAACTGTTTATTATATTATTGGGCAGGAGTGGTTAGCACAGTTTTAACATCTCTGCTTACTGACCACAAGGTCCGCAGTTCAATCCCCAGCCCAGCCAAGATTTGATTATTTATGTGACCTTCTTTTCTGCCTAAGCTAACTTAGCTTTCCATCCTTTTGGGGTAGGTAAATGAGTACCAGCATCTGCTGGAAGCTAACCTGCGATTGATTAGTGTCCCATCCAGGGGGAGTCAAAGACTCCCATCCGCTTAATACTACAGAAACCAGAGATAAGCGTTGACTCCATGGGCCACCAGGCTTGTAAAGGATTTTGCTTTTTTTTAGCTTTTTATAATATTATTAGTATGACGTAAATTGTAGTATGAAGCATATTGACAGTATCAGTGCAATTACCTTGAAGGAGACTATTATTAATTTTAATTGTGGTATTTTGTAACGTGCACAGCTGTAAGAAATTTTGAAAAATAAATGTTATTGATGTTTTAGGCTTTGAATGCATTGCTTGCTGATGACAATAAGTTTGGTTTTATCGTCATGGATGGTAATGGAGCACTGTTTGGAACATTGTGTGGAAATACTAGAGAAGTCCTTCATAAGTTCACTGTAGATCTACCTAAAAAGCATGGTAAGGTAACTGTAAATTTGTTCAGATGCAGATTAAAAAATACTACAGCTGCTCTCTCAATACAATTTTGATCCAGGTTTATCCCCGTAAACGGGGGTGGCCGGATTTACCACACTCTAACAGCAATCTCTCCAACTCCCATTCTCCATCTTGCTCAATTCATGGCATCCTCCTCCAAACCAACAGTCGTGCTCTCTTCTCCACATGTGTCTTCAATGTCTTCTTTGGTCGTCCTCACTTCCTCTTGCCCTTCACTTCAAATTACAAAGTGTTTCTCAAAATATGCCCATCATCCCTCCTCAGCACATGCCTGTACCATCTCACTCTATTCACCTTTGCCATCTGAACCACTGTTTCCTTCAATCCCAGCATCTCCATTAGGTCTTCTGTCCTTTTTTTCTCCATCAGTTTTGCACCAAAAAACTGATGGAAATACTGACAGTAATATTATTTTTACTTTGTGCACTCACTGCCATTTTTATGTAAATTAGCTCTCATCAGACCCTGGTACTCAACTAATTGTTAGGATGGAAAACTGATTTTCAGCTGTGGCAAAAAGAAAATCAAAACAAATGTCCAAGTTTTGTCATAGTTTTAGATGGAAGCCAGGACCTTGTGGTTAGAAGATAAAGATCTTACCAAAGCATCAATTATGCTAAACCTATTAATTTTTATAGTACTCTTCATAATTCAAGATTTGTTTGTCAAATTTACTCCATAAGATTTTAATATTCTTTTTGCTTGACTTTCATCCAGGACGTGGCGGTCAGTCCGCTTTGCGTTTTGCTCGTTTGAGAATGGAAAAGCGTCACAACTATGTGAGAAAAGTAGCAGAAACTGCTGTTCAACTCTTTATTTCAAATGATAAGGTGAAATTTCGTAAACAGTTGTTTTAACTAATGTGAAAGTAGTATAGTTAATTTCAAAACTTATTTTCATTTAAATATCTTTTGCCCAATTGCCATTGTTACAAATTGTATATGTTCAGTATTTATTAACTTAACTAGACGCGTACACGCGTTTACTCGGGCTACCTAATGTTTGGATTCATAATGATGGGTGTAAAGTTTATTTAT
>JANCMA020008753.1:0-17586 GCA_024336925.2 Zoanthus solanderi
CCCATCACTTTTGTAATGGTGGACCCCTTAATAATGTAAATATAGAAAAACATGTGACGTGGAGGAAGTGCTGGAAGATTTCTTTTGAAGTTATATTTTTGCATTCGAGAAAACTTTTTCTTCAAAGTGTCCGTACAGGATATTTGTACTCTTTTTACTTCATATCATTGACTTAGAAAATTTCCCATTGTCTTTCAACAAATCATAATCCAGAATTACCATTTGTAATTTGCACTGGTGTCACACATTTTACAGCGGTGTTTCACTTGAACTGCACTGCTCTCAGCCTATTAGAATTGAGTAATTTTTTTATGTATGTTATTATTCAGGTAATTGTGCAGCGGGCTCTTAGTGCTAAGAACACTACACATGCTAAGGCTGGCACGATTATGGCAGCGTTGTTGAAGATTCTTCCAATGTTTATCATGGTAATGCCTGGAATGATCAGTCGTGTCCTGTTCAAAAATTCTATTGGTTGCGCTGATAAACAAAGTTGTAAAATTCACTGCGACAACGAGTACGGATGTACGAACAACGCCTACCCAAAGTAAGTGTTACCCCAGCAAAATACTGGCCCATGGAACTGGCGCTTATCTTCGGTTTATGTTGTTATAAGCGAATGACAGTGTGCAAATTGTACTGTATGAAGATAAGAAAACCCAGCTAAATCCTTTACGAGCCAGGTGACCCATGGAGCCGGCGCTTATCTCCAGTTTCTGTTGTGTTAAGCGAATGAGAGCCTTTGACTCCCCCTGGATGGGACACTAAACCACTGCAGAGTAGCTCCCAGCAAAAGCTGGTATTCTGTTTACCGAATTTGAAAGGATGGAAAGCTGAGTCAGCTTTGATAATCTAATCTACGCGTTTCCGCATTGTTTAAAAGTTTAAGAATTCTTATTCTCCTTACAATTGGCCGTTTAAACAATCCTGACTTTATTTATTTGATGGTAACACGAAAAATGGTTTGCTACTATTAACAAATTATTTGTTCGAGAATATATAAAACCGTGAAAAACAAAGGGAATACTGGGATAAAATTCTTACTCTTTTCACCAACATGTAGTTCTGCGTCTCATTGAGACTTTCCATCTTTTGCGTGTGGCAGGCTCGTTCTGAACGTCCTTCCTACTGGTTTAGTGGGCTTGATGATGGCAGTGATGATGGCTGCTTTGATGTCATCTCTTTCATCAGCATTTAACAGTAGTGCAACCGTCTTCACCGTGGATGTGTGGGATAGATTCAGACCAAAGGTAAGAATATATATCTGTAGATTGTTCAATTCGACTGCTTGGGTTAGAGGTTCTGCCTCGTTGACTGCTGATGCAAGGGGTACGTTTCGCGTCACGTGAGGCAAGTTAGGGTAGAGGGGTACTTCCTCCTCGACTTGTGGTTTGTGGAAAAAAAATTGACTTTCGTGAGACTGGTTGGGGTATAGATCTATTCTACGGTTTGAATATTTTTTGTCTACATTCAAAGTTGCCCGCATAGCCTCGTTTTGGGTAACATATTCTTTTGAAGTTAAAGCTCGTGAACGAAGCTTGACGGGCAAATTTGAATGGAGACAAAAGAATAATCATACCGTGAAAAAGGTCTACGTGATTAGAACCATGACTTTCCCTACACTGGTGTAGAGGTCAGAGGTTAACATCTTGTTGATGCCTGAAAGTTGTACATCAGGCTTCTCATTTGCTATTGCTTAATTTTACCAAACTTCAGATGCTTTCCGAAGTTACAAGCTGTGTTCAGTAAAAAATCTGGCTCCTTCAGCACCTAAAACCAGTCCACTTTACCTTTTAACATCCCTGGGAGTCTATTTACATTATAGAACGTTTATCCTGTACATTTAGTTTCTTTAACCCTTTCAGTTCCAGCTGTATTGTTACATTCTCCAAACTTGAGCCCATACTTTTCATTGAACAAGTTTGAAATTTACTTCTGATCTTCATTATAATAATTCTACTACTACTACTACTACTACTACTACTACTACTACTACTACTACTACTACTACTACTACTACTACTACTACTACTAATAATAATAATAATAATAATGTTATTATTATTATTACTTTTGATCTTCATTAGTTTGCTTTGTTTGATCAAGTCTCATGTTCTCATTACCAAATGTCTCATTTTGTATGTGTTATATATAGAAAAGTTTGGTGTTGATAACTGGCCGGGACTGAAAGGGCGAGCAAGATGGAGAGTGGGAGTTGGGCAGATTGCTACCAAAGCGGGGTAAATCCGGCCACCCCCGTTTACGGGGATAAACCTGGATCAAAATTGGATAATGAATGAAATAATGATTAACATGATAAATTTTTAATTCGTCCTGGAAATGAATAAACGTTGCAGTCCGAATGATGTGGGCATTCTAGTGACATGTTGGTGTTTCATCATACAAATTTTTGACTTTGCTAAGTTGAAGACAAGCTAGCATTAATTTTATATGCCCTGCCGTACCAGTTCTTCATTTCAAAATTATTTTAAATGTCTGTTTCCGAGACTGAAACCAAATTTATTGCAGTAGAAACAATGACACTTTATGAGTTATTGTGGCAGTTTGGTTTACAATTTTTAAGCAATTACAAGCAAAAAAACGAAAAAAAAAAAAACTCGCAGGCCTCAATAGACCTTTTTCTGTCTGCATTGAAATTTGCCGTCCAGCCTCGTACTGGGTAACATATTCTTTTGAAGTTAAAGCTCGTGAACGAGGCTTGACGGGCAAACTTGAATGGAGACAAAAGAATAATTTATACCGTGAAAAAAGTTTATAACCTTATTTTCTCCTTGACTGTTGACTTGTAGAATAGATTTCGACGTCAAGATAACGTGATACTAGTTGGGGTAGAGAGGTCCTTCTTCCTTGACTGTTGGTGTGTGGGAAATATTTTGGCTTCACGTGAGACTAGTTGGGTAGAAGGTTACTGCCTGCTTGATTTTTAATGCGTGGGATAGGTTTAGACTAAATATGTGATTCGACAAACAGTGCAATTATATTCACGGCTTGTAGGTACAGAATATATGGAAATTTCAACCTAAATAAGAATTTTGGCTTGTTTGTTTAGGTATAGTATTGAATGGTACAAGCTCTTGGAGGTTTATATAATAGTTTAGAACCATGGTGAAAATGTTTTGCTAAAGAATGTGCCGGAACAGTTTAAATTAGCGAATCAGCGCACAGTAATTCAATGTCATTTCGATCCACTAACTAGCTAGAAAACAGTAAGTTTCTTACGCTAATACTCGCACACACATTGTACTTTACAGATCGATTCACGAGAAGCTCGGTCGCAAAGAATGTTGGGATAGATTTTTTTGCGCCTTGCCCAAACTACGTTGCAATTAAAAATTCCGGTCACCTGGCACTGTAAGCAATTGCGTAAGAAAGCCTTGAAATAGATTTGACTCTTCAATAGATGAAAGACTAGAACTCCTGAATTTATTAATATTTTTGAAGGAAATAAGTTTGTTTGACATGTAGGTTTTTGCGAAACAAATAATTTATTGAATGATAAAGGCAACTTCTACCACAACTTGCGATAGCAGGCGTAGCTCTATTGTGTACAGTTGTTATATTACTAGAAGATTCTAATAGAAATAAAGTGCTGCGAGCTGAAGCGAATGTGTTACATTATGAGACACTGAGAAAAAATGGATCTGAATTAAGTAATAAATTCAGTAATATATACTGCTTTAATGTTCTGCGTTAACTGTAATTTAAAAACTGTGGTCGAAAATGTTTATGCTGAAAATGTTGTGCTGAAATTTGGTCCAAAGAAAACTTGATTTGACAGATCGTGAATCGCTTGACTATAACTATAAATATAATGTCAAGCAATTCAAAGCTATTTTGGACTAATTTTCAAAGAGTTTTTTAAGTCCGTATTTTCCCATACGGTTTATTGTAAATTTTTATTAAGATTTCAAAGTCAGATTTTATAAACTGTTCAAAAAGAGGCTAGAGTCGCTCTAGTGTAAATATCTAAAAACTAATGAAAGAATATTGTCCTCCCCGTGAAATGTCACTGAAACGTGCGTGACCTTGATGAATGCTTCCAGAGATGAACACGCTCGAGTTTGACATAGCTAAAGTTAAAAATAATTCTTACCTAAGGCACCAGAAAAGAGTCCACACACACACACACCACAAAGTATCCAGTAGTATCCGGGAATATTCCGTTTCCTGAATGTCATCCAAAAATACTCCGAAAAACGCCGAGTTTTATCCGACAGCACTCCGAAAAATCTTTAAATAATGAAAGACAAATTTTCGAAAAATCGAGATTTTTGCTACCTTATGTGACACAGGGATAGTTGTCGACATTAATGATGCTGCTCGCCTCCGGCTTCGCAGCAGTTAAATGGAAACTTTGATGTTTGGTCAATAACCTAATTTCCTGTGTTGTGATTGGCTGAAACTTAGGCCAAAGTCAAAACAATGTTTGATGGATTTTATTGTCCGCTAGAAATTACAAGTTTGGGAGGTTTTAATAACGCAACTGACCCTGCTTCGCTCGGTCTGTACAGTGAAAGACCTTGGGCAAAATATTCTCCCGGGCAGACCTCGCACTCGGTTATTAAGATGTTTTTATTAAAAAATAATTACATTCCGCCCTCGACAGCTTTTGAAGTGCGAGAAAATATTAATTAATAAAACAGAAAGCAATGCATGTGTCATTCCTACTCTTTTACAGGCTTCACAAAGAGAGCAGTTGATCGTTGGTCGTGTTTGCGTGTTTCTCATGGTTATCCTAAGTTTGTGTTGGCTGCCCATCATAAAAGGTACTTGTTAAGTAGTTTTCTAAAATAAATGTTTAGTGTGTCAGCGAAATGGTACATCAAGGAATTCGGACAACTCAAAGTCTCACGGTTACTCACGGTTACTCCGTCCAGGGGGAGTTGAAGACTCTCATCGACTTAACACTACAGAAACCGGAAATAAGCACCGGTTCCATAAACCACCTGGCTCGTAATGGTTTAGCTTTTCAACTTTACACCGTAGCAGTAAGTTATAGTTGGTACTTTCACCTTTCTGAGTTAGGTGTCTGTAAAGGGCGTGCATGACAAACTCTACCCTCCTCGGGTGCTTACGGTAGAACAGTGCAACAAGTTCTCTAGGTCAATATCAGCTGCTTTCCTTCTTTTTTCCCCGTATTAGTGTTTTCTGAGCAAAACTTTTCGAGCAGATTTTGGTGAATGTACGCTCGGTGTATTCCCTAATGTGACCGATTCAAACTAGCAACTAGCTCTGCCAGCCTATTACCCTCTTCTTCCATGCCGGCTGTTGTTGTAAAGACTAATGCTTATGGTGTAAATGTTCCCTGTTGCACGTCTATCACTCTTTGCGTATACAATCTCTTCTTGTCGTTCTCGTGCTGCTTGTATATCTGCTTAAGTTCCAGGTCTCTATAAGAATCAGCGTTGGGGTAGTGAGCTAACAACGGCATCGTCAGGTGTTTCATGCGCTTGTGAAACAAATTCTCGACTAGTGGCGCTGTGGTCTTTATTGACGCTTGGTACTGTAGATTTGCATCCTGGCTTGGATTTATAGTTCCAAGCCCACCTAGTATAACTGGCAATGCCAAGAGGTCCATTTCGCTCGGCGTTGTGCAATGATGGTCCGTTATTGAAAATTACTCGAGCACCCTCCACCTTTTCAGTTTTGGTAATAAGCCAACATTTCTTAGCGTTTTGGTAGTATTCCAGATTAGGCCCCGGCTTTAGTCAGTTCGTCCCACCATTACTTTATCGCTTCCAAAGATCCGGAGCCGCCTACGTTATCAGCATACCAGCAATGTTTCGCGTCACTGGAGATACCCAAGCGTGTAATCAAGGTTTGAAGTCTGATGGCATAAATCGCCATCGCCAAGGGATCCCCTTGTGTTGTGCCTTCAGCGGATTTGAGCTCGCTTCTTCCTGTTATAAACAGTCTCGCCGGTTGCCGGTACGTATTGATTACGTAGGTTGCTATGGATGGACACAGAACTCCTATGTTGTGAAGCGCAGCTGCTCTGTTTAATGCGTTGAAAGCATTTCAAGCATCAATCAAGAGTACGGCATCTGTTTCTTCCTCTTCGAATATAGAATGCATTGCATGGACAGCAGCTTCGCTCCCGCTCCTAAGGTCTGCGCACACCAGTAGTGATCCACTAGCGTCGAGAACATCTTCCTTGGTAACCTTCATGACGCACTTTCCAATTACCCTTCTAATAACTTCACCCACACCAATTGGGCGCACTGCGCCTTCGCCTTTGTCCAAAGGTATCAGCCTATTGGCTAATATTGGTTCACTAGTCCGTGGATCAATATACTCTATGCATAACTTGTTGCCAAGGCATCACATAAATTCGCACTTGATGTTTTGAAGGATTTGCAAGTGAGAATACACTTGAAGCCATTTGCGTCGACGCCTGAGGGGCCGCCCGATCCTTTGGTCCGCAGTGCCGCCTCGCGTACCATTTCGTCGTCAATCTGCTAGTATAGCGAATCATTTACTTTTTCTACCGGTCCAAAGAGTATCGAGCCAAGCTTTATGTCTTGTGCCTCAGGATGTTTCTCATGGAGCTGTCTCATGACATCGTCGGTCAGCGGTAACGCCCCACCGCATTTGTTGTCGCTTAGATATCTCAGAGCAGAGTTTATTTGCCCTTGCATGACTAACTTGGCAAATATCTTCGCTTTATCTGGTGGCTTTGCTCTCTTGGTCTTAAGGAATCGACCGTCCTTCGTGCGGTAAACTTTCGATTTCCCCTTCTTTCCATAGCACTAAACGTTTTGTCAGGCACTCTTGATGGTCTTTTGCTTTTGATTTCATGCTTGGCTTTTGTAATGCGGTTGCTAATAAAACAATAGCGACTTTAAGCGCTATGTGTTGTGCATGTGATGCATTGTTCCACTTAGTTAAATGTGTTGTGTTAATTGGTCAATAAACTCCCGCCCGACTTTACCATATGGGACAAGGAAGGTGTTTTTGCGCCATTGTGTAATTTCATCGTAAGCTTTGATTATGGTTGACAAATTGACTGTTATTATTGTTCCATCTACTCTACGCCCCCAGCTGACTATTGATGACATGTCAATAGCGCTAAAATTGGGTAAATGTCCTGGTGCGTGCACGCCGGCACGAGCTTCACTGACAACATCATCAGTCACGACTTCTGATTTGTGTTTTTCTTGTACATTTTCAGCGATGCTATTATTCTCCGTCGTCGGCCCTATTGCAATATGCAAATCCAAGAAGTTTACCAGGACGAAGTTAGCATTTTGACTGGTGTTGTCACGATTTTCAAAATCGTTGCTTTTCTGTTGAGGAGGCGTATATAAATTTCTCTTAAATCCGCCTAAGGCTGACTGCTCTCCTACATTATCACCATTAGCCACTCCACCATTTGTCGCATTAGTAACACAAGTCTCTTCAATACTGTCCTTCATTTTTTCAAGCCTGGAGGCTTGATCCCGTAGGTTTTGGCTTTTTTAAATTAAAATTCCTAAATGTTCATATACTTTCTCGACCCAAAGCTCTGTCATTACTGCTATATAGCCCTTTTTCTTACTGTTTTCTTTGCACGGTGGGTTTTCTGATGTCACGAGCTCCTTTGCTTTTTTCTTGCATTCTAACAGGTCTCTGTTCATCTGGTCTGTCCATTTCACTTTCGGTCGTGATCCTTTCGACATCTTTCTCTTTAAATAGTAAAATTCGTCTTTCCATTCACATCCAAATGCTCTTTATCGGTTGCTTTTGTGTCGAGTATTTTCTTCTGTTCTTTGTAAAACTTGCTTCAGGGCACTAATACAGTCAACAAAACTAGAGTTTCTTCGTCAAATGATAATAATAATAATAATAATAATAATAATAATAATATGATGATGATGATGATGATGATGATGATGATGATGATACTTATTTGTCATTTTCCAGGTGCGGCGGGCAATGAACTGTTTGTTTACCTACAAACTGTGCAGTCATACCTGGCTTCACCACTGACCATGACATACTTGCTGGGCATCCTGTGGACAGGTTTGACAGAATTTGGTGCCTTATCAGGTCTGGCTGTGGGCTTTCTCTTAGGGTTGATCAAGTTCATCATGGGAAACGTGTTTCCACAGCCTCATTGTGGTGAGATAGATGACCGGCCTGGCTTTGTTAAGATGCATTTCATGTTCTATGGTAAGTCTTTCCTGAACGAAATAATCTCAATCTTCACGTCGACTAGTTTCAAGTATCGTAGAAACAATAAGAGATGACGAGACGATATGTTTAGCCAGTGACTTGCACAAGGGACAGCAAAACACGACATATCGCTACCGTTAGAAAGGAGGACGTAAAGACTAGCGCACAAAAAGTTTAATTTGCTGAAATCAACGTATTATGTTGACTGTTAACTAGTAAATGTAATCACGAAAGGTTATCAAACACCCTCTGTAGTTATGTACGAGTTTTTTTTTGTAAAGAATATCCCTTAAAATAAAATCAGACTTAGCGGAGTTTCAACATACCAGTAACTACAGCGCTCTAAAATATCAAGTCATATCTTGTCTCTAGACAAGAGAGGGTAAGAGAGTAAATCCCCCATGTAGACCTTTTCCTTGGGAAATTACCTGATATGAAATGGCAGGAAATGTAGAGCAAAGTACTTTTATAAGTTTTGTCAACGAATTCAACTATCCCTTCACTTCTATTCCACGAAAACAATGACGCAACGAGCAAGTAACATCCGCAGAAGAGCTGGGTACCATGTCTAAAAATAACTTAAGAGGGATTACCTTAGGAATAATTCCTGTATGAAGGATTCACTCTCCTACTTTATCCTCGCTTGGAGCAGATTAAGTTTAGTGATTAACTTCCGCGGTAGAAATTTCACCAGAATAATCAACAAAACAGCCACGAAAAACAAGAGAGGGAAAATACCACCTAAAACGAAAACCTTGCATTTAGCTCCATTATCAATAATGAAAAGACAATTGCAGTAAAAATGAAATAAAATATCAGAAATGTTGTGGTATGGTTTTTGCTAGGCTTGATTTCCAGCCGTTTAATGCCCCCGCGTTCCTTGCCTCACACCACGGCTGGATCAATGGTCTGCCTCTTGTACTTTTGGACCAATCACAGCCAAGCCTGCAAGAATCGAGGAGGCTTGGCTGTGATTGATCAATTCTATTTCTCGTCTATCCAGCATAACGGATATTACTGGTGATGAGTTTACTTCTTCCCGTGTTTCACAGCGCTTTGATGTTGAAAGATTTAGAGAAACGCAGCAGGAAGCCATTTTTGATTTTTTAAAAGGGAAAGTTGTTTTAGATTTACAGCCTACGGGCTAAGGAAAATCCTTAGAGTGTAAAGAGCCTAGGTTTTTGCATGCGTTCAACGTTGTAAATTTCAGTTCTTTTATGGTCAAAACCAACGAATGAGAATGTTTTGTTTATTTTCGAACTGAGGATACGAGTGGTTAATAGTGGTAACTGAACAATGAAGTCCATTGCAATTTAGCGTGGGAATAAACGCGTGGTTCATGGCGGGAGAAAGACTTTTTTTCATTAGAATTGATTTTGACAAGAGCAAAAGCTATGGAATGTTAAAGTGGACAGAAGTTGTTGAGATAATTGTACTCGAGTCGATAATTGTTTTCCGAGTCGAGTATTTTTTTTAACTAAAGTTGATAACTTCTTTTTTTTACTCGAGTCGAAATTTTTTTTTCAGTTTCGAGTTGAGTTGAGCATTTTTACTCGAGTTGACAATTTTTTTTCCGAGTTGAATTCTCTAAACTCCAAGAGGCGCTGACGCCGTCGTCAAGCTATTTAAATGTTAGAACCTTTTAACAATAACAAGGCATAAATTTAAATATGTCTACGAAAGGTTACAAAAACAGTTTGGCTTTAACAGAGTCTGATTGTACGTTTAGAGAAGGTTTTTGTATCTAATAGGGACTTTATGCAATGAGGACGACAAGACCAATAGTAAATACAATAACTTCACGTTCGAGTGCATCGAGCTGAGAACCTGAAATTGAGTTCGGGTGGTTTGTGCTTTCTACCGTTTTACTAAAGAAAACAAAAACCGAACGACCCACACAACGAGTTAACGAGCAAGAAATGTGATTTTTCTGAGTCTTCGTCGTTGGCGTTCGACGATCAGGCTCTGTTAATGTCGAGCTATTTTTGTGACATTGTGTATTCATTTGTTAATTTATGTTACAGCAAAACTTTTTTTTAAAACGTTTTCGCCTTTTTCAGCGGTTATCGTGTTTGCTGTTGTTGGAATCGTGATGTTTGTAGTGAGCATTTTTACAAAGAAAATACCACGTGACCAGCTTGGTGGCCTCACTTGGAGCACCATAGACGAGCCGCCCTTGGCCCAGTCCCCCAAGGACATCAATATACACCTCGCAGAAGTTGGAAACGAGTCTCCTGGAAATATCCTAAACGAAAACACAAAAGGTACGGTATTCTCAATATCTGGGGATGGAAGTTGCTTTTAGCTCGTTGAAGATAGTACAAGAAAAGTAAATCGGAGTTGAACCTAAAGTTTGTTCCTTTCCAAGAAAAACAGTTTAGAATGCATCGATTAACATTTTTTTATTTTTCTAACTCAATCTTTCCTTTCAAAAGATAAAACCAATAAAATTTAGAGTTTAAGTTGTCTTTTCCCGACAAATTACAAGTATCGCGACAATATGAACTATCTCACTTTGATTGTAATGCATCTATCACTGTTATGCGCGTGAGGGGGGAGGTCGGGCAAAGCATCGGGATTTGACACACTACGCTGTCCCCGGGGAGTGGCTTTTGATACAGCACTTCCACCTGTGGGTGCGGCCTTTTGACAGCACTATTGACATTCGGCCGAGGCAGCCGGGAAACGAGTTTCAGGTTTTAGCATTACGCGATAGAAACTTCGAGTTGTCTGGTGCAGCGGCAAAAATGTTATGCAAAGTGTGGAGAGCTACAGCCGGAGGAACAATTTTGAAGAAAGCAGTAAATGCTGAGGACCTTCAAAGCTTTTTAACCAAAGATATGTTTTTATAAATTTGAATTTCAATAGCTATCATACTGTTTTCAAGTCTTTGTTTGTTCAATTGTTGTCATTCGTCCGATTCTGCGCTTCAAACGTTCACTATGGTTTTCCCCAGGGTAGGGATTTTTTTGTTTTTTGACAAGAGATTTTGTCTCCAGGGAGTGGTCTTTGACAAAAATTTTCAGAAAAATGGCAAATCCCCACCCTTTGCCCGAAAATCCCCCCCTTCCCTCCCACGGGCATAACATTGATAGGTGCATAACTTATGCCACAACTTACTCTCCCACAAATCTTGATCTTTACGTTTAGCAGATGAAGAAATGGCAAACGTCATAGAGGAAGGGAAGTTAAAAAAGTTGGAGGTGGTTCAATTTCCAGACGAAACTCCATTTCAAAGATGGGCTCTGCGGGCCGGGATTGCAGTCGTACTCGCAGTCCTCATCTTCCTTTGGATTTGGTTCCGCTGACAAAGAACAGCAAAGACCTTTTAACGAGGAAATTCATTGGTACAAATTGCACATTCCCTAGTTACTTCAGTCCTATCGTGTGTAGAACCGGCTCCTTCTGAATTTCAGTCGTTTAATTTTTTCAGGATACCTAGGTACTTTAGGACAAAACAACTAACCCCATCCAAGGTCGGTGTTTTGTGATGTAAGAGCATTAAACTCTTATCCAGGGTTGCCCTGTGTTTTTCATTAACTTTCTTTCTTAAAGACCGTATACGACATGCCATATAGAAATAATACCTCACAATTTTGAGATATTTAAGAAGACATTCTCAAGAAATTCGTCGTTTTTAATTTCTCAAACTCGTACTTCTTTTGCAAGAATTTTTTTTTTCAAATATTAAACAGCTGTTCGATTTTAATTGGCATTTCCTCATAATATTTTTATTCCTTTGCCGATACTTTTTCTGAAACCGAAGTTTTTACTACCTTATATCATTATCGAAATTTTTATGACTTAGAAGTAAACTAAGCCTTTCCATGAACTTGAAAAATATTTCGTCTCTGGCTTTCTACTGACTGTGACCGCAATACCGCCGCTAAGGTCTGTTTAATAAGATGTTGTTCCTCGTGTTGTTTTTTCCAAGCACTGTATAAGCAACAATTAAAACAAGGCAAGTTAGGAAACAGTTGATTTTATTTTCATTAATTTACATTTTTTATTGTTAGGGTTCACTCATTGTGCTGGTTTCGCCTGGGCAGCCTTTTTAGCTTTCACCATTTCCACTAATTCCTGGAAGAAAACAATAACAACAATGAGCCTAATGTGAATTTCAATCAAACTCTAGTAGTTTTCCAACCTTAAATTAGAAATATATTACTTGTTCCTCGGTTGAATTCATCTAATTACTTTTGCCACCTTACCAACTGAGATGCCAAACGGATCAACCAACCTACTAACACACTGAGATGCCAAACGGATCAACCAACCTACTAACACACTGAGATGCCAAACGGATCAATCAACCTACTAACACACTGAGATGCCAAACGGATCAACCAACCTACTAACACACCCACTACCTCCATCCCATTCCACCTCTTCCACATTATCTACCTATGTACCTACTAACGTCCCCATCTACATCACTATCTACCTATATACCTATTGAACATTATTTACCTACAGCAAACAACCTCCTCATCTATTTTAAAGCTTAACTGTAATATTCAACTATTTACCTCTCTCACATTATTTACCTATGTACCTACTAACGTCCCCATCTACATCACTATCTACCTATATACCTACTGAACATTATTTACCTACAGCAAACAACCTCCCCATCTATTTTAAAGCTTAACTGTAATATTCAACTATTCACCTCTCTCACATTATTTACCTATGTACCTTTTTACGCCCCCAACTACCTACATTATTCTCTGAAATACCTAACAATCTACACAGTAATGACCTAAGTATCTAATAACACACCCAACCAGCTCTTTATCGCACTGAAATAACCAATTATCAACCTCTCTACACATTGTTAACACTTACTAACGCCAACCTACCTCCCTGTCTACTAAGTACTTACTGAGATACCGAACATTCTACACATTATTAACCTACGTACAGTCAAACCTCGATTATCCGAACTCATCGGGACCTCGGTAAATAGTCAGAATAATCGAGAATCCGGATAATCGAAAATATGAATATTAATTAGATGCAAATTAAAATAAAAGATATGTAAAGATGTGAACAGCAAAGTAACATTTTAATCATGAAATTTACAGTCTTTATGTATTTACAATTATTCATAGCACTCTGAAATGTTCAAGCATGTTTGTTTACTTCAAAAACTCTCTTATCGTACTTCGGAACAAAGATATTACGCTGTTTCAACAGTCTTTTAAAAGCATTAAATCGGTCTCTTTGCAACTTTGAGTTTTCAAGATGACAACTAATAATTTCCACGAGAAATCGGAACCAGAGAAAAATGTCCTGTAATCAAATAGTCCGGATAATCGAGGTTCGACTGCACCTAGTCAAATACATTTATAACCAGCCCTGATCTACTAGCTTACCTACTGAAATACCCAACTATCACTTCTCTACACATTGTCTATTTAAGTATGTGCTAACACACCAAAACATCTCCCCATCTTAGATACTCAATTATCTACTTATCTACTCGTTTTCTAACATCCCTTCTGTATTTAACTACTCAGTTACCAAGCTTTTTCCAAATAATTTATTACATAAATATGAGTGTTTTACCGAAAAATAGACAACTCGTATTTTCCATAGAAAAGTACATCCGGGATACGAGTGAGATATTTTCCATATCCTCACTAGTGAAGATTTGCTGACGTCATTCCTTTGTTTTTCCTTTGTTTTTCGTCTAGTTTTAAAACACTCATATCTATGTAATAAAAAGAAAAGTACACGTCGGTTTGAACATATGAAATTTCTCTTCTCGTGGAAAAAAGATTTCACTCGTTCACTTCATATCTTTGCGCCACCGTGTAATATTCTCTATATATTAAAATTTAGATAACTATAGTTTTACCTTTCTCTTTAAATCTTGTGTTAAAAAAATTGGCTGCAAATTTTATTACTTATAAGGTGTCTGCAGGTCTCAATAGTATTCTCCATTTCTTTCTCTAGATAACACTTATTTTTCATTTTTTTATTTTATTAGAAGCTCTTCGCCTGATAATAAATACATAATGTATACAAAAGGAGCCAAACGATGAAATATACATGCACATACAAAAAAAATGAAACGAGAAAAGAAAAAAAATAGTCATGCAGGGTTGCCATAGCAGCAGATACCAATTGCTGTGGTCCCCGAATAAAAAGAAAAACAAATATTATAAAAACTATGAACAAGATTAAAAACAGCAACGGATATTGGCGGTGAGACTGTGAGATGAGTTACAGTAAGCTAAGGAGAGATAGATTTCCAAGAGCGTGGGTTTTCTGGGTCATAAACAGATTTGAGAGTGGCCCAGAAAACCCACGCTCTTGGAAAACTATCTGTCCTTGATGTAATTCATCTCGCAGTCTCATCGCCAATATCCGTTGTATCTAATAGTTCAACACTATGCACAAGGCAAGTATCAATTACAATTATACTTACTGCGTGAGTATTTCGATCTTGGTATCTGATCTAAAGCAGGAAATCCCATGAAATTACAAAAACTATGGCACACTACAGGACCAATAAGGTGGCCTGCAAGAGAAGTAACCGCAGTGGCAAATTAAAAAAATATACGTTTACACTCCAGTACCGTATAGAACTAAGAAGGTTTACAAGGAACAGGTATTTCTGTTATATACCTAGACGTTTACTCAACAAAAAGAGCACTGTGATTGGTTAATTCTTGGTCAAGTTCCCCTGATCAAGTTGAAACGTATCCCGACTGGGTACAATTGTGCAGTTGTTGCTCGCTGTTGTTTTTTGCTATGTGATTGCTTAAGGGAACTTCTAAATATATAACACAGCACGTAATGTATGCTTCATCGGGAAACAAGTTCATTTTGTTGTCCATCAAGTTCTGTTTCCCTCCACTTTGTCTAAGAAAACATTAGGACAGGACTCGCGGGAAAACAACACAAACTGTTTCACTCGGGACCATACATTAAGTGTATATTGTTTACTGCATAACATTCAATTACTGAAATATATAAACATATATCAATTTGTAGTATTTAAAGAAGACGAATTTACTCACCTGTTCGGACAAACAAAAATGCTGAATAGACACCAAACATGGTTGTATAACCAAACTGAAATACTAATGACAAAATAAGTCGGCCAAAAAATAAATAAATGTGACTTAGAAGGGCAAAAGATACAGACTGAGACAAAATGTATTTTGAGGGGCGTGCAAGATAGTATAATGTATATCAAAATGCCTAATATATAGATAAGAAACACACGATTACAAACAAAACTGAAATTATTCAAACTTGATTAAAGAAATTTTGTGAGTTAAGATTATTTTGAGCAAGCAAATGTCGTGTCATGGGTGCCCATCTCGTTTTGTTGGGGTTTCCGTAGCATCCATTTTTCCCTTCAAAGGAGGAGGAGTGGTGGGCATGTCTGGTGTGGCAGCAGGGTTGTCTTCTTCTGTGTGGCAGCAGGGTTGTCTTCTTCTGTGTGGCAGGCCAATTGTGGATCAGGAAGGGAGCAATCTTAGATCATTTCACTCATGGATTGTTCCAATAGCTATAGGGAAGGGAAACATGGATCATTCCATAGGAGCTACAGGGACCACTAGTGGATCATTCCATAGGAGCTGCAGGAAAAGGGACCACTAATGGATTATTCCATAGAAGCTACTGGGAAAGGGACTATTCATGGATCATTCCATAGGAGCTGCAGGAGAAGGGACCACTCGTGGATCATTCCAAAGGAGCTGAAAGGAAAGAGTTTACTCATAGATCATTCCATTGGAGCTGCAGGAAAAGGACCACACGTGGATAATTTCAACAGTGCCTTCAAGGAAGAGGCTGCTAGTGGATCATTCCAGCAGTGGGGAAGGAGATAGTCACACTAGTGGATCACTGCAGCATTGGTGGCAGGGAAGAGACCAATTGTGAATTATTCCAGCAGCAGATGCTGGGAACGGAACACCCATGGGTCACTCAGGCAGCAGCTGCAGGGACAGGAACACTTGTGGATCACTCACGCAGTGGCTGTGGGGAAGGGAACACCCATGGATATTTTCATCAGCAGGTGTCACCCAGTGCAAAATAGGAAACACATGTTAATTATTTTAGAATGGTTTGCAAGGAAGGGAACACTCTCTGATCCTTCAAGACAATAAAATCCCAACAACTGGCAGGGACAAGGAGCACTCTGACCGTTTAATTAAAACAAAGAAAAGATAAGCTGGAAACAGTGTTGATGTAGTTAAATTTTTCCAAAAGGCCCTTCTTCTTTTTAACATAAACTTACTTTTAAAAAGGAATACGCCTGATATAAAGAAAAACCACATTGGCACCGTATCAGATATCCTTTCCTTATCTAATAAGCAAAACTTGTATTCAAACTCTTCCTCTACACAACATGGGTAACACTGACTCTGAGCAGAATTCCAATTTTTTCTTGTTTGAAAGAGAAATTCCCCACTGTTTCCCAATTAATCAATTTATATTGATCCATTGCCACCAGCAGTTTTAAATTAAAGCTAGTATTCAATAAACCAACTGTTGACTCTGCGAAGGCTGATTACTCACATGCATTAAACCACACCTCATGAGGTTCTTCACTTTGAGTTTTTAGTCTCTCAATCACATGGTGAATGTGAGCTGAAACCATAAATAAAAACATATAAAGTGATAAAAGCTATCCAATTTAATAATTACTACTAATTTTACAATTAAAAATAAGAACATTAATAATAATAATAATAATAATAGTTATATTTAATAACAACAACAATTGTAAAATTAATAACAAGAACAGAAAGGATGAAGGATTTGTTGAGAAAAGTACTAGATAGTATTAAAATCCAATGTAGACATGGACAAAAAACTAGTACTGCCATACACCCTAAATTGATATTTTGGCTGTGTCAGTTAGACAATATGGAGCTCTTGGTTTTCAATACATTTTAAAGGTGGTGGTGAAAGTGCAGAAATAGACGGTGAATGAGCAGATATTTCTCATTATTTTTAAGAGTAGTTGTTGAGAGTTGATACTAGTGGATGACTACAAACGGTATATGCAGTATTTTTTTGGCACAAGCTTTGCCTCTTTAACAGTTTTGAATGTGCATTTAGAACTACAGTGATGATCAATGATTTAATTAAGTTGGTTTTGGATGGTTAAACCATTCTGTAAAATACCTACCCACTCCAAAAAATAGAGGACATATAAAGATTGGTAAAACTGATCCATAACCTGGAAATAGCAAGGGAATCATACAAGCTCTATAAACCAGTTCTTCAGTTAATGGTGCCTGTAGCAAAAGTCAAAATAACAGAATACAGCAGAAATTTTCTATCATAAATTATAATCTAATATATGTTAGTATAAACCTACTAATGGTCTAACACACATCCTGCATTCTGATTGGCTACTCTACTAGAGGTCTATTTGTGATA